>SNQJ01S0021783.1:126757-145796 GCA_010110895.2 Picea sitchensis | reverse complement strand
AAATAGAGAAAAATGACACTTGGGAATTGGTTCCAAGACCAAAGAATAAGAATGTGATCAGCACAAAATGGGTTTTCAGGAATAAATTGAATGAAGATGGACAGGTTACAAGGAACAAAGCTAGATTGGTATGTAAAGGACATTAAATAATTAATTAATTCCCTTTTTTAATGACTATAGCCTTCGAGAATCACTTAGGCTACTTCGTCCTTGTCCCATGATCACTCGGAAGGGGACATGACATAGTCATTGGTGTACATATGTGTATTATGCATTAGGGACATTGCTGAATCGAGACATTCCCAACATAGTCATAGATTATGCCATGTCATGGGTATAAAGAGACCCCTTAAAATCTGAATTGTATTATCAACAATATAACACAATACATATGAGGATTATGTTGAGTATATTTTATGGCATTACTTTGCATTTATGTGTATGTGTGAGTTATGAATGTCAACCGTGCAACCTGGATGGAGTATTTGCGCGCAATATTCTTTGAGTTCGAACTCAGAGTTACTTTGGGGGCATGATATCATGGAATATAAATTCCAAAATACACGTAACTCAAGGTGAGGCTTGCACCATAGGCATGATCATGATGAAGGAAATTTTGATGAAATCATCCTTCTTAGTTGCTATGACTGAAATTTCTTAGCTCAGTATAAAACCACCTTTGATTAAATGTAGCAGATGATCTGTAGTAGTAATGATTACTGCTTTAATGAAGGGTTAAACCTAGTATAGGTGTATAATTCCTCACGATCAGAGGAATGAGTCTAGTGACCATTCCCTGAAAAGGGAGAGCATGTGCAACTCTCGGGTTTCAAAGTGGACAGAGAAACGAATTTTGTTTTTGGATATAGGAATTGCTAGACATGGTTTTTCTAATCAAGTTGATAAACGAAGCTGTAGAAATATAGAGTGATTGAGTGAGAAATCACCATAGCCTCCCTTGCTTGGTGGATAGGAAACTAATCTGCTAGAGTTCTTGTGGGAGGAGGAGAGTGGCCTCCGTCCCCGGCTGTGCTGAACAGAAGGAGGAATTCTAGGTGTAATGGTCAAGACCGATCTTGACCTAAAGGTACTCTGGATTTCTGAACTAGGATACTTAGTAAGTAACATAGTTCGAAATTGCATTTGGGCTTTAAGGGAATAGTCCAAATGGTAATAGACATTAAATTGTTAAAATTAAGATAAAATGGTTGACTAAATGTTGGTACAGTATGTTGTGGCAAAGGAAGTGTTGGGGCACTTCTAGAAGCCCAATGGGTCAGATTGACATCCAGTGGTGGATGATAGCCATATATATATATAGTTGGAAGCTAGTTTGGTTGATTCTTTACCTTGGGCATGGTTATAATTGCCCAGATTGTATTTATAAGTTGGGTAATGTTTCAGGGAGGTTGAGACGAGTGTTTTCCTGCTAGTTGTTATCGTATGAAAAGGGAACCTAGTTATGACTATGTCTGATTCAACTTCCATGTGGATGTCGTGTGAATGATTGCAAGCTCTCAACTGAGAGGGAAACTCAGTGTTGAGTATCCCTATGAGGCTTGTCATAAGAATGGCAGCAATATCCTTGGAGGACGATCTGGAAGTCTGAGATGCCCATGTGCATGCATGACATGGAAAGGGTGCAAGCAATGAGCTTGCATGATGAATGTTTGGTTAAGTTTGTGTGTGTTTATGCTTGAATGCATGGATTTAATGCATTGTGAAGCTTCTTGATATGAAGCCTGATAGTAATACCGGTTAGGTATGAATAATATTAAACGTGAAAGTGATGCACATGTATGATGTAAGGATATATGTATACTAAAGGCACAATATGGGTGCCTTGATGAGTGATATGTAAGGAAAGAATTGCACTTGCCAAGATTAAGTGAATACCATGGATGCATGGTTGACTCCATTTTTGAAGAGTCATGAAAGTTATGTTTTGAGTGATATCTTAAGGGGAATGCACTCCATTCCCTCTGGAAAGATGAGTATAAATAAATGAAAGAGTAAATGAGCAAGGATGGTCTGTTGTCAAGATAAGAGGCAAATGATTATGCCTTGAGGATCACATAAGAATGAGTTTGAATAGTCATGAGTTGACTAATTTTAGAATAGAGATATATGTAGGCTGTGAAATATACCCGTGGCAGCTACACAAACTTTTGATTATGCATATGGTTAAGTACATCATGGATGTAAGTTAACAAAACCAGAATATGTATGGATACCTAATTTGGGTGCATGACAAAGATGCATGTTTCTATTCCTTAGGGAATATTTGGTAAACAACTAAAGCTAACTCAAGGCTGAGGCCATCATAGATAGTGATGGACGTGCAGTAAGGAAGTTGCATGCTGAGGGAGTTTCCTGTGGAAGAACTGTGTGAAAACTCTGTCATGAGGTCAGAGTCATAACCTTAATAATTGTTGAGAACTAAGCAGTGAGCTACAAGCTTATATATATATATATAAGAATCCTGGATTACATTTTTTAAAGCATCATGTAGTGAATAGAAGACTAATGAATGAATAAATGAGTACGTTTGATTGAATAGGCTTGGTTGAAGCCATGCTAAGAAAAGGCAGATGTATGCCTCAGATACCCAAGTAGAGTATGATTCAGGAAGAAAACCCTGATCGAATTAGGATACTTAAGAACTTGACAAAGGAGATGAATGCGAGCCGCTCATCGGAGGGAAGGCTGATTGTAGTCGTCGAATCGACTTCACTATCCACTGGAGTTAATGGATCAAACACCAGTCGTTTGATTAGATCAATGGTCGGGGATCATTGCGGAGCGCGAAGGTGGAATTAACGGACGTGCTAATGCACGACCCGCAATCAGCCAACGCCGTTGATCTCGTCGGGGCAGAGAATCAACAACCACGATTAAAAGAGTTGGGCGAGCACTTTTCGGATTTGCGGAAATTGAAATCTCCGATAAAGAGTGAGCATATTGGGATTCCGCAATCGCTAGGAACTGTCGATCCGTGAACGATCGATGGGCGAACCTGCAGGGAACCCACACGTTAATGTCGTGTAAAACTCATACTGTGATTGGGTTCTGTGGTTGAATTTAGCACATCGAAGCTCTGTTCTCAATCTAAATTCTCGGTCAAACACTTCTATGTTGGCATTATTATTATCTGAAAATTGTATGGTTAAAATCAATCGAGGGCTATGATCGACGACCCACGATCATTGCAGATATTGCATATGCACACGGGTTAACATCGAGACTTGTACCCGTAATTTAAATTCAATATAGCGTTGTTTTGAGTTTGGGATCCGATCGTAGATTGGACGGCCGGTATTCATTGCGGAGGTCAAAAGGAGAATTAAATTGCGAGCTAGTTGAGGTTCTGCAATCCCTTGCAGCCGTTGGATCTTGGGAAAAACAGATCTACACCGTCGATTTGCAAACAAGGGGTTTATCTAGGATCATAGTGCCTAGACATGGGAGCCGAAGGGATAGCGCCTGAAAAGAATAAAGTTGAGGTCACGGCTCTCGGTCGCATGGAGAGAAAATGGAGTTCCTCCGGGGGAGTCAAGGAAGATAGAGTTTAACACTCTGCCTTAGACTGTGGTCGCGAGGATTGGTTCTATGGTAATAAAGGTGCTCATAGCTAGCACATTGCATGGAATTGCTTCGAGGAAGTGCATGTTTGCATGAAGAGAAGATAATGAACCCTCCATTGAGGAAGGAGGACCTTCCAAAAATTTTGAGTACATTATATGGATGTCAAAGGAATGCTTAAAGGCATTCATGTGAAACCTTGAGTTTCATGAATGACGATATTAGGGCTGTGATCGATTCAGACCATAAAATATGGTTCTGCTAAAATAATAAATATGGACAAAGAGTCCATATGGTAATAAGTTGGTTGAATTCAAACACACCTTGGCAAGAGTGCATAACTTGAAAAGTGATAACTTGAAATCGATGCAAGGGTGCATTGGGTATGAATGTGGCCACAAATGTTAGCACATTCATTAAAGTCAATTGGTATCTGAATTTCATTTTGAAAAGTTGATATATTGAATTGATGCATGTGTAAGGAATGACATTTTCTTTTTCTTGTATCATCGAATAGATAAAAGTGATTTGACTGTTAGCATGCACAATTTAAGAATTGTTTGTGATGACGTTATAAAGGTGCAATGAAAATATATGTGCATGGTGTTGAGATTTGGGTACCTTGGAAAGTGGTCCCCATGTGCTTATGAGTCTCTAAGCACAAAGGGGTAGACTATTACCCTTGTACTTTACTTTATGATTCTAATTTCACTTTGACTTAGGAGATTTAAGTCAAAAGTGAAATATGTCACTTAAGTCATAAAGTGACAATTAATTCACAAAGTGGGTGAATTAATAGACATAAAGCAATTAAGGAAAGTGGGTTTCCTTAGTGAGATTTTTGGATGAGATCTCACCCATTGATTAGACTTGGCTAGATTGGATCTAGGCCATTGATCTTTTAGGGCTTGGCCAAAGGAGGCTAAAGGAGGGTATAGTGTATTTTTTGAGATTCATTCTTCACTTATGAGAAGAGGAGAAGAGGAGGAGAGCTAGGGCGCATTTCTCAAGGAGAGGAGCGCGCACTTGTATGAGGGCTTGAGGAGGAAGAATTGCTTGGGTTGAGCTTGCATGGAGAGGTTATCCATGGAGGTTTAGCCATCATCCTTTGGAGGTCGCATGCTACATGGAGAGGGGCACATTTACTAGAGGAGGTGTGCATTTTGAGGGTGAGTGACCGCAAGGAAGAGGAGACTCTGATAGTTCTTGTAAACTATTGGGATCATACACACAATGGGTATGTCAAGGAAAAACAGTGAGCCTGGATAACAAGACAACCATGTGGATACAAATCCACAAACTGCGCAGATAATTATTGTGCTAGATTATGAAATTTTCCTATAAATTTTTATGCAACAGTAAAATGTTTTTGCATGAGACTATGATTAATGTGCTTGTTGTCCATGAATTATTGAAAGTAGGTGACAAAGATTAAGGGTGTGAAAAATGACCTGACCGAGAAACAAGGTCAAGACTTTTGAAGTGGCTGAATGAGAAAGGCATGACAGGTGTTACTGAGAAAGAACACCAAGGATGGTGTTCCTTTTAAGGTGGCAGGGATTATAACACCCTTGTTTCCCCTGACTTGTAATTAATCATTAATTAGGGTTACCATGTTGTGGCATGGGAACAATGTAAATGTATTATTGTTTGAGTTACCAATAACTGACTGTGGGGGTGAAGCTTTGAAAGTACTGGCCATGATATCACTAGAGGAAAGAATGTGAAAACTATAAGAGAGGGTTCATTATATTAAATAACCCCAAATTTCCCTTTGATGAGGATAATAAACCTCCTTCGGATCCCAAGGAGAGTAATCAGTTAATGAAGAAAGGACCAGTGGTTGAATTATCAACCACCCCCATGAATAGAAGCCTGGTCTAGTTGCAGAATATCAGCCCGAAGTACCTCTGGGTCTAGCAGACCAGGTTGACCCGAGTTTCCTTCTAACAGAAGGAGAAAGATAGTAGGGATGTGCTTGCAAGGCACGCGAGGGAATGTAAAGAGGAGAGTGGAGAATGCGAGAAACATTCCAGCAGAGAATGAGCAGAGGGCCACGGGCTTGATGCTGAGAAAGCATCTGATAAACCTCGTTGAGGCCATGACATAGAGAGAGATCTCTAAGAGTATGCAGAGAACGGGACCTGAGCGGAAGGCCGCGATCTTAATGCTGAGGAAGCATCTGATAAACCTCGCAGAAGATGCGAAAGAGAAAGGATCGATGAGAATTGGCATAAATTTACCTGGTGATATCATGGCTTGGCATGGGGGTGGCCAGAGCACTAAGAATGAATGCCTCTGAGCCTATGGTTGGGTGGAAGGACGAATGCCCACAGTCAGTTAGTTGGCTACCACATGTAATAGATAAGTAATCACATATCTTGTGTATTTAAGTGGTAATTGTGAATTAAAGTTGGATATCCTATGAATGTTGCAGGGATGGATATGTTTGCTTAGTGATTTATATGGTATCCCTTCAATTCTGCCTAATTGTGTATTTAAGAAAATAAGAAATTCTCTGGCTTGTACACATAAATGCTTGAGCCCTATGGTGGCTCAAGTTAAAATAAATGAATTGTGAATTTGTTGACTTTGGGTATAGCCTCATGTGTGCATGCTGACACTCCTAGTCGTTCTGAAGGAAGGGATCGGTCAAAACACAGGGGAGGTAGTGCATGTGTGCACAGAACCTCTACGAGGTGTGCAGGGATCGAGAACCCCTTTAGTTCTAGAGTTGATAGATGAGCGCAAGAGGTGCGCAGAGGATTTCTGTAAGCATTAAGTTCAGGAGAATTAGCGCAAATTACCTAGGTACTTAAGGAGCTGGCAAAGCTCAGGAGGTGAAACCCCCCGAAGTCTCGAAGTTAATCTGGGTCGTAGATCTGAGGATGCCTGGGAACTATCCCGATCGTCGTATCTACGATATAGTCAGTTCGGTGTTGACGACTTCGGGAGGACAGAGGTTTGGTAGCACCAAAACCCCCGAAGTCTCGAAGTCCCAAAGTTGATGTGGACCGTGGATCTAAGGATCCTTAACGACCGTTCGATTGTGGGGACGCGAGTATCGACGTCGAGATCCTGTGGGAGCCCATGTGTCGAGTGACGAGGTTGTCGGGTGTCCCTCTCGGAGTGGCACACAGTGGGATCCAAAGGACCCTTGAACGAAAGTTACGATCCGAAGAGCCGAAGCAGATCTGAGTCGTCCAAGCCAAAGGGACAGGTGTCGTTAGATCCTGCACTTCAGGTGAAATCACTTTGGAAGAAAAGGGGATGTGTTGAACAAGAATTCCCGAAAGCCGGAGAGCCGGAGTTCATCTGAGCCATACGTCAGCTGAGGACAGATGTCAGCAAATCTTCCATTTCGGGAGATAGCCACTTCGAAGGAAAGTGGGGTCACGCGAGTTGAGAACTCCCCAAGTAAATCGTGACCGTCGATTTGAGAGAGACACATGTCGACAGATCGTCGACTTCGGGTGAAATCACTTCGAGAGAAAGCGAGTGGGGAGAGGTTGAAACTCCTGAAGCCCGAAGAGTCGAAGTAATTTATAGCCGTTGATCTGTGAGAGACATGCGTCCGCAGATTGCGTACTTCAGAAGCGGGGAGAAAGCAACGCAGAGTAGAGGGACGCCCGAAGTGGATCCCCACCGTCGAATGAGAGGGACGCGTGGCGCACGATCCTTAACTTCGAAAGAAAACACTCCGGGACAAAAGGTGGTGTGAGCGTCCAGGACTCTCGAATGCTGAAGTCCCGAAGTGGATCCGAGCCGTTGATTTAGATGGACGCGTGGCGCCTGATTTGGAACTTCGAGTATGGAGTACTTCGGAGGAAAAAGAGTTGGTGTGCTCGGAACTTCGGAACGCCGAAGTCCCGAAGAAGATCATAACCGTCGATCATGAGGGACACGTGGCACTTGATCTGTAACTCCGGGTACAAAGTACTTCAGAGGAAAAAGGTGTAGGAATGTTTGAAACTCCCGAACGCCAAAGTCCTGAAGTAAATTAGGGCCGCTAAAATCCCCGAGGACACGTGGCGTTGGATCGTGAACTTCGGAGGTTGGCCACTCCGGAGGATTCGCGTGGTGGTCGTCTTGGCGCATATTGTCTTGGCATCTGGTCATAGCCCGCGATCATATGCAAGTATAGGGGGATGAAAGAACCCGAAGAACTTGGGAGAGGATATCTGCCAGCTCTTAGCTCGTTTCGGAGCATAGAGATCATGTCTGGAAAGCTCTGGAAGAGCAGAATGGAATAGAGACCCCGAATGAGGGTATTGATTCTCCTAAGAAGAGCAAAAATTTGAGTCCCCACCGTGGGTGTGTTATATTGTACCTCTTATAGAATTCCATTTAAATGTGCCGATTCCATTACTCCAATGTTTGTCACCTATATGCTCTACCCACCTGTCTCAGATTTGTGTTACTTGATAGCAAAATGACCATTGCATTTCAGGACCTGTGTCTCTCTGTGGAGATGTTTATGGTGCTATGATATACTTCTTTGCTGGGCTACATCAGTAGCCAACTCAGCATGAAGCTTTTGTCTAGTTGCATCAATTGCTCCATACTGTTTGCAATCTCTCCTTATCATGAAGACCGCTTACAGACATGAAATTGCAAACACTAAGGGAACAGCTGCATCCTGGCTATAAGATGAAAAGGTGTATGATCACCACTTGCTGCTCTTAATTCTCTTCGACTATACACCTTATTCAATTCTCAAGATCACGGATGACCTAATAGATGAAATTCAAGCATCTTTCTAAGGATGACAGTTTTACCTGGCATCTCAATTTTCTGCATATGGCCCTCATTTAAGCATATGCTTAGGTTTGATACTAGTTCATATCAGCCACTTTAACATGCCTTATTTTTAGTAGCATATCCTTACTATCTTTTTAAGAGACGATGAAATGAAAGGTGGCAATTCTTTATGGGTTTTGGAATTGTTATCTTTGTCCTTACATGAAAAGGAGAGAGATATTCACATTTTCGGTACCTATTTAGGAGATGATGAAATGAAAGATGGAAATTTGTTACGGGTTTGGGAATTGTTATGTTTGTCCTTTGTATGAAAAGGAATAGAAATGTTCCATTTCTCTATAATAGGAATTGAAAAGTACCATTTCTATATAAGATTTGGATGTTAACTTTGCGTGGATATTACCATCTAAACAAAGCGTGATTTCAAACAAATTAACTCATCGGGATGAAAGAAGCGCCATATGCTTGCCTGAACACATTTTCTGACTTTTGAACCACAACTCTTGTGAAAGGCTATAAATGCCAGCCTTCGGAAGGTTCCACCTTCAGCTTTGTCCCTTTCTTGTTTCCATCTTGCTTTCTTGCATTTCCTTTGTGGTTTTCATTTTACGAAGATCAGTATTCTATTTCTAAATTGTGTTTCATGTCTTACACAGGTTGACATTGAAGGAAATTCTGATGGGAAGTTCCAAATGTTAAATGAGTGCAAAACAAATGAGGAAGATGTCCTCATGTCCACGACAGAGTAATGGCTCATCTTTCGGTTTCATTTCATGTCACGTAAGAGAGCTTATTGCATGTGTATAATAGTCTGATCTTACATCTTGGGTCAAGTATTATCTTCTATCTGCATTCATCCATGCTGCAAAGGATAATGAAGTTTCACATGAATGAATGTGCTTTTTCCAGTTCACAAAAATCAGTTCAAACATTCGGAACCTCATCCCACTGACATAAAGATAGATGATATTGACTTTTGAAGGCCCTTCTCTTGAAAGGGTTATGATAGATCTTTTCTACATCAAATATCTCTAAGCACAAAGAAAGGATTATCTTATTGTAGAAACAAGAGATGGGCTTTACTATAGGAGACCTTTTTATAGCAAACTTGTCATACAACTACAAGTGCACATGCTTCACTTTTAATCCAGTCAGGTTTCATTGAAGACGATTTAAAAATTAGAATCAAGTTACCTGCTAAACCTTTTGAAATGAGAAGGCCAAAGTTAATATGAAAACTGTGTCATATTTCTGTTGTAATATATCCCTGTCCTATGAATAATTGAAGTTAGAGCATACAAATTTTAACTTCTTTGCAATTATGTATGCAACATATCTAAGAGTATTTTTTTGAAAAGTAAGAGACATTGCCTTTACCTGGTAGTTAGGGATTGAAATTTAAAATCTTATCTTTAAATACTCGGGCTGAAAATGATTGAATACTAAATTCAGTCCAATGGTTGACCCATAACAGTTATTTTTCTGTCAAATCTGGCAATTTCAATAGATTGAATACATTATGCATGGGATACAACCACAAGCTCTTAGACCGTCGTCACTTCTTACATAAATGGAACTGACGAAGATTGAAGATACAATATCTGGAAAACTTTGAAAAGAATCTAGAGAATTAATATGGCCTTAGACATTCAAACTAAATTGGCCAATTATCAATGGCATTACATATTAATAGCCATTTACAAAATTGAGATTAGATCTTGTGGAAAAGGTGCGTATTTTAATGCTGTCTTGTTTTCAGGTTTGCATGATTTTTCATAATAAACTTACAGTACAAGTAGCACCTACCCATTGTCAAATTAAACTATGATATATGATGGTTGTGGTCATACAAGTTATTAATTGAGGGAAAGTCTTTAACAATTTTTTTTCATTTCAAATCTTGATAGCACAGTTGGGACAAAGGATTCTTTCATCTCATTTCTACAGCATCTACCCTGCATGTATCTTTCCAGATAATTGGACAATTTAGTTGCCATTGCATTCTAAGTAGTAAATAGTCATGGTGATTGACAATAATTGAATTACAAGAACTCTATTAGTAACCACCACTGGGTTTTGCCTTACCAAGTTGTTTTAGACAATTGTCTACTGCATCGTCTTGCTATCCACAAATTACAACCTTACTGAAAAATGTGGTTGCCTACCTCTAGCTAAGCTGTTATAATCCAGCCAATATGAATGAAAATTGCAAAGACTTTAATTGTGTGTATAGTTTAACTAACATAAGATGTTGCAATACATCATGCAACCGAAAGTAGCATATAAAAGATTATATGATTATATGGTAAATCATGTTTTCTAAGCAATCAGGAGATGTTGCATACATCATGCAAGCCGAAAGTAGTGTATGAAAATTTATATGGTTGTATCGCAAACCATGTTTCCTCGGAAATCAGGGTGCTAGCTTAAGCATTATAGGAGCATGAAATTGAACACCTTGAAAAATTCACAATTGATTCATGGGAGCATCTTCTAGCTACTTACAGATAGAAGAACATGCAGTTGACTCATCAGTAGGCAATGAAAGTTTCAATTATGGCTATCTTAATTTTTCAATTTTTAAACATGCACTTCATTGGAAACGGAGCAAAATTTAATAGACTATGAATTGTTGGATTTTAAACAGCCAGTCGTTGGAAGGTAGCAAACTTGGTAAAGATAACTATCATAATCAAAGAGCATCCATCATAATTAAAAACTAGAAAGAAGCAAATACCATTACGAGTGGGATGTATTGTTTGAACCACAAGAAATATGATGGCAAAGTCAACCAAAACTTTTGTTAGATTATAGATTTGAATTTTTTAAGTTTGCCAAACAATAATAATTCGATAGACCAATTAAGTGCCGGCTAACATTAAAACGATTTCCACTATCAAATCATGAACCATGGACATCAATTAAATATAAACCACGCCTTGGAGTTACTATTCCTACAACGACGCTGAAAATAAAGATTTGAGATTGATATTGAGGTGAAGGAGAAAAAAAGAAGAAAAAGGATAAAATTAAAACTAAAATGTGGGTAATTACATGGTTTGATTTGAGGGTCACTTGGGAAAAAATATCATTAAATTTAATAGTCAAGTTGATCTTAATCAACTTAAGTTAGTCTTAGCTACTCACTAGGTTGATCTAAGGAAAATGTGAAGAAGCCTTGGTGGAAAGAAAAAGGAAGAGGATGTCATTGATCGTCATTGACATAAATGGTGTTTTTAAGGATAGGGGTTCCAAGTTGGTGCCTTTTGAAGGTCCCTTCAGAGGTATTTCAATATTATTAGAAATTAGGTGTTAAACATTAGAATCTATAATTATTAGTGACCACACAATACTCATGAATTTGCTTATATATTTAATGTTAAGGTTACAAAATATAATGGGAACAAGACTCTTTATCTAATGTGAAAAACAAGATACGTCAACTTTGGGTCACAATTGTTGATGTTTTGGTAGCATCGAGAGTATTCTCACATGTGTGGGACCTTGTGGGCTTGTGATGGGGCTTCACACCCATATACAAGTCTAATTTGATGTTGAGTTTGTGAAGGGACTTCTAAAGTCAAGTTAGGGGCTTTTACTCAACATTAGAGATGTATATAAAGGAGACAAGGTGAGAGTGATTCGTATTCTTCTTAGAGACAAGTGTGGTGACCTCAACTAGTCATGGAGAGGGTCGAGTTAGCCTCAATTCTTCAAATCTTTGTTTTTTGGGCAGGTTTCTTTGAAGAGGAGGGTTGAGTAGGGAAACACGAGGCTCGACTTGCAAAAGGAGGGGTAGTTGCAGGTCTTGGAGTGTTGCCATAACCCATGAGAGACTAGTTGCGACAGATAGGAGTGCGCGACCAACATGGTTTAGGGAAGTTGCAGCCTAAGAGAGGCTCCACCTACAAGGAGCGAGCAACTGCAACCTAGCAGAGGCTTGGTCTCCTAGTTTGAGGCAACAACAAGTCCTTGGGAGTCTCGTCTTGCAAGGAGGAGGAGGAGCGACAATTTTGTGGATAGTTATAGGTCTGTTGTGTTAGAATATGAAAGATTGTGCTCGTTTTACCATTGACAATACCCTTGTCACCCAACCATAGGTTGAAGCTGTTAGCACTCTGTAATTTTCCCAAGGCTGTGAGACAGTCACAGAGGCAACATCAAAACCGCTTCGAGTCTTGGATCTAGCCCTCCAAGACTCAGAGAGGGATCTCTCTGTCTGATATAGCTTTGTTTTAATAGGTATTAGGTTAGTTATGAAGAACATGGGTTGGGGTTTTTAAATGGTTGATTTGGAACAGCAAGGAGGGCCATTGGGCAAATGGGGTCTGTATTTGAATAAATACGAAATACAACCAGAAACGAGGAAAGAAAACTTCCACAAGGTGAGATAATATACTCACTGGATCTTTCAGTAGCTTAAATGATGGACAGAAGAAGAGATGGGAGAGATAGATTCAACTAAGAAGCAATTAAGAATTTCTTAATCGAAAACGTTAGAAGATAAACATTAAAATCTTTAGAATCAGAAACAGAGTATCAAAGATAAATCCTGTAACATTACGTTACTCTTAAAGATTAGTTCCAGAAAACAATATGATCACAAAGCAAGAAAAACGTTCAACTTAGAGAATAAACATCACCAATGAATACACGCAAGAATCCTGTGAACAACATGCTCATTTCTGATAGATTATTTGAAGTTACGGGAAAAATTCTCTGCTAAACACAGCCCACAGTGCAGCCAGGGACCTCACAGGTCGAACCCTTTTACATTAAAATCCTCTGAATAAATAGGGTAGATCATCCTAATAAGTTTCGGAAGTCTGTTTAACTACCTCGGCCAAAAATAACCACCACTCCCACAAAATTTGGAGCTTTCTGCCATGAAAGACGGACCGGTTTTCTGCGAAAAAGGGGTTCGAACAGACGTGTTTTTCTCTTGAATGATGACACTTGGGCGAAAACTGAAGGAGGTTATTGTAGATGGGCATGCGCTGGACAAAAACCTCCTCCGGTTTCGCCAAATTCGTCCTCAGATGGCCGTAACAGCTCCTGCAAGATCGGGACTGTAACGGAAAATTGAGAATCTGGAAAAATAGGCCTCAAAGATGTCTTCGATTCTCCCTGCTCGTAACTCCGTTGCAAAAACTGAGAGAGGTTTTTGTTCTTCAGCTCGTGCTGAGCAAAAACCTCTCTCGGATTTTTAAAATCCGTCTTCGTTTGCTCAAAAATCGATCTGAAAGAGGACGTGGTAAAACAGGCGAAAATGGCAAGACAAAGGCAAAAGTGGTTTTTTCATGAAACGCAAAATTCCGGACCCCTCGCTCTCGTTAAATTTCGGACGGTGAGGGGTGGTCCGGAATTTTTATGGACCATTTGTTAGTTTTGATGTGCTGTGTGATGAAATGGAAGAGCATGGAGTTTAATGGGGATTCCGGACCCCCCCTCTCGTTAAAGTCTGGAAGGTGAGGGGGGGTCCGGAAAGTTTATGGACCGTGGATTTGAATGTTAAATTTGATGATTGTACGGGGGTGTAAGGTGCGCGTTGAGGTTTGAGTGAGTGGGAGTCTATGTAAGTGGAGTGTGACGTAGGGGTGATGTATGAGGGGGGTGAGTGGAGTGTGACATATGGTAGGAGGGTGCGTGGAGGTAAAGGTGAGTGGAGGGTGACGTGAGGGATGGTAGGTGTGAGGTATGAGGGGTGGGGGGTAGACTTAGGATAGGATGCTTTTTAGTTTTTTAAATATTATATGTTATGTTGTATTGTTCACATTTTTGTGTTTTGTTTTATATTTTGTTTGTTTTATATTTTATTATTATATTTTATTTTTTGTTTTTTTTATGTTGTGATTTAATATGTTTTGTATTTTTTGTTTTATTACCAATTTGTTTATTATATATTTTAATGTTTTAATATATATATGTTTTAAAATGTTTTTGTATTTTCTTTTTGTTTAATATTTAAATATAAATAATCTAAATACTAACTAGTTACTAACCTAGATTTTTTAACTTAATTAATAATTAATCAATTATTAAATAGTTATTTATTTATTAGTTTAACCTATCCTAACTATACTAACCTTACTTATTTAATCTAACTAACTTTATTGCTAGCATTATTAACTTAATGTTTTTATCCTAAGTCTGTTTATGCATGGATGGGTGAGATTGGCGAAGGGGGGTCAATGGGGCCACAGGACAAGGGAGTGAGAGAGCATCATGTATGAAGGATGCAGTAGGGTGATGGGGGATTGAGCGACAAGAATGGAGGGAGGAAATGGAATCAACTGAGCCAGGACTTCGTCATCACGAGAGAAACGCCAAATCAACAGTCAAAGAATCAAGTTGTCTATAATTATAGGACCCCAACATAGGCTCCACTTGGGGATGGCAGCTTCTTTCAGGAGGTGTCAAGAACCACAAACCTGTGAGTCATGCAGACCGGTGTTTTATCCATTGGGTTGATCCCAAAATCTTGTTCTGCCACATGTACCTGTTTTGATCTTGCAACTGAAACCAAATGAAAATAAACACAGTTGAAAAAGAGATGCTCAGAATGCTGAGCTTATTCATTTTTTCCTACCTACCCTACTGCAATCATTGCTCAACTAGGTAATGGGAAAATGCCAATGGAGCCAATCCAGTAGCTTCTGAGACTAGTTGACTGCTTGACTGCTTGTTAGCACAGCGAAAAGCGCAGCTTGACCTTTTGCCCATCGACTCAAAACTGCAAAGTGAAAAAGCCACTGCCCAAAACATGATTGATCTTTATCGTAGAGACCTCGACAATCTTGAAAAACAAAAGTAATTTCAGAGAAAGATTGAGGCTCCACAGTGAGAAAATTTTCCATATAGGTAGCTACAGGATCAAGGTAGAAATGACGTGTTCCTTGATTCTTGGATGACAGCTTAGGCACTGTATCTATGTTATTTTCATCCTTATGCATTTCTTGACATGGCTGCAACTTTCCTGATGGGTTTTGAAATGATGCTTCCGTTGAACACACCCCTGTAATTGACTGTCTAATCATATCCCTATGATAACAACTTTTTATCTCATGACTGGTGAATGACGAATGATTTTGACCACACAGGCCATCCAACTGATCAGCTATTGGATCCTGAAAAGACTGACAAGACTGCTGCATTGACTCAAATGAAATTTCCTGACCTTTTATGTATTTATCCTTCAACACTTGTCCAAGAGTCTCCTTCAAAACTTGAAATGATTTAAAGCACAATGGTACAGAGTTATTTTGGATTAACTCAGAATTTGCCTCAGGCTTTAATCTTTCATTTGAAATTTGAAAAATCGAAGTAGGGCAAGTGCTGTGATTCTGGGTTTAGGACAACCTCCATATCCTTAATGGCATCATCAATTGACTGATCAGAGGAATTTATGTCTTCACTATTTACAACTGACCTAGAGTTTCTTTTCAGAAATTGAAAAGATGAGAAACATAAAGGCAAAGTGTCTTCACTTACTTTGAGAGTTTATGTTTCTTCCTCATCGCTGTCATGACTGTTGTGCACGGGATGATTGTCACATCTGAACTGTAAATGATCTCCTTCCTGCCAATGACACACTGTTGATTTCTCTAAATAGTCAACCTCTATTTCAGCTTCATGATCATCATCATACTGATCCCACTTGGGTGGACAATCCAAGTAAGGAATGTCGTCAAACATGCACATCATATCAGTTGGTTTCTCCTCTACAAGTTGAGATGGAGCTTCATCTTTGATTGTGATGTGAATTGAATACATGAACGAATCATTATTGAAACCATGGTACCCGGGATGAGCAGAAAAATGTTTGGGGACTGGGACCGTGTCTTTCTCTGAAATCAATGGAACATGATGTCTTTGGACAACAAGCTCCTCTTTCCTATTGATCCTCTGCATCATCTCTTCCATGGAACTGGCCAAAATCTCCAGTTTAGCTTCTGATGACTTCAGCTGCTCCATTTCTTTGTCCTTTAACTTTGACCTCTTGATCAGCAAGTTGGTCGCAACATCAACTGCGATGTTCTGCATTTCTTCAAGGCTTGCAGTGTTCCTTTCTCTTAATTGGAATGTCATTTCGGGATCAAAAGTTTCTGGGAAATGCAATTTAGCCAAACCAGGAGGCGGCCTTACATCCACAGGTATGGAATGATACACATCATTGAATCTGGTTGAGAACTGTTGTACTGTCTCCCCTGGCTTTCTTTTCAAGTGGTCATACTCTTCTAGGAGGAGGAAAACATTTCCCATGATCACCCACCTATCCAAGAAAACTTGCATGAACTGCTGAAAATTTCTGATGCTTGCGACTGGAAGGTTCATAAACCAATATTTAACTTTACCTCCCAGAGACAGGGCAAACATTATGATGCAGACATCATCTTCTTCTACCTCAAAGAGGTCAAGAAAATCCTCAAGACTTTGGATATGCTTTTCAGCAGTAATATTGGCATTCTCTCCATCAAACCTGGGCAGATTATTAATGTAATTGACAGGGAGGTCATGGAGAATAGGATGCAAATCTAGAGGCTTGTATCTATCTGGGACTTTTGCAAGCACAGGAGATGAAGAAAGAGGCTTACAACCATCTAGAGTTTTAGCAAGAGTAGGAGACAAAGCAGGAGGCCTATGTCTCACTAGGGTTTCTACAGGTGCATCTGGGATGTGCACAGGTGTATGAGTATGCCCATAATCTACAATTTGGGATATGATCTCTTGAGACTCATTCATTGACTGGTGGTCAAAGTAATCTTCAACAATATACTTTTGATCAGGCTTAGAAAAAGACAAGACATAATTGCAGATAAAACCAAAGATGTCTTGAATGCAATTTGAGCTTGAGTACATGGTCTTTCTAGGCTACTTGGCCATGCTTCAGGTTCTTCCTCCAGTGGAGTCTTCGAGTTGGCACTGTCTGGAGCTGATTGGAGTCACCAGGTGAATGATTTCAGCCTTTCTGGTGTCTGGTCACTGTCCACCATCAGTGATCAGATCTGGAGCTTTGGAGTGTACTACTGGGGAACGTCCCCAGTGGAGTCGCCATTATGTTAGCACTCTGTAATTTTCCCAAGGCTGTGAGGCAGTCACAGAGGCAACATCAAAATCGCTTCGAGTCTTGGATCTAGCCCTCCAAGACTCAGAGAGGGCTCTCTCTGTCTGATATAGCTTTGTTTTAATAGGGATTAGGCTAGTTATGAAGAACATGGGTTGGGGTTTTTAAATGGTTGATTTGGAACAGCAAGGAGGGCCATTGGACAAATGGGGTCTGTATTTGAATAAATACGAAATACAACCAGAAACGAGGAAAGAAAACTTCCACAGGGCGAGATAATATACTCACTGGATCTTTCAGTAGCTTAAATGATGGACAGAAGAAGAGATGAGAGAGATAGATTCAACTAAGAAGCAGTTAAGAATTTCTTAATCGAAAACGTTAGAAGATAAACATTAAAATCTTTAGAATCAGAAACAGGGTATCAAAGATAAATCCTGTAACATTACGTTACTCTTAAAGATTAGTTCCAGAAAACAATATGATCACAAAGCAAGAAAAACGTTCAACTTAGAGAATAAACATCACCAATGAATACATGCAAGAATCCTGTTAACAACATGCTCATTTCTGATAGATTATTTGAAGTTACAGGAAAAATTCTCTACTAAACACAATCCACAGTGCAACCAGACATCTCACAGGTCAAACCCTTTTACATTAAAATCCTCTGAATAAATAGGGTAGATCATCCCAATAAGTTTCGGAATTCGGTTTAACTACCTCGGCCAAAAATAGCCACCACTCCCACAAAATTTGGAGCTTTCTGCCATGAAAGACAGACCGGTTTTCTGCGAAAAAGGGGTCCGAACAGGCGTGTTTTTCTCCTGAATGATGACACTTGGGCGAAAACTGAAGGAGGTTATTGTAGATGGGCATGAGCTGGACAAAAACCTCCTTCGGTTTCACCAAATTCGTCCCCAGATGGCCGTAACAGCTCTTGCAAGATCGGGGCTGTAACGGAAAATTGAGAATCTGGGAAAATAGGCCTCGAAGATGTCTTCGATTCTCCCTGCTCGTAACTCCGTTGCAAAAACTGAGAGAGGTTTTTGTTCTTCAGCCCGTGCTGAGCAAAAACCTCTCTCGGATTTTTAAAATCCGTCTTCGTTTGCCCAAAAATCGATCTGAAAGAGGACGTGGTAAAACAGGCGAAAATGGCAAAACAAAGGCAAAAGTGGTTTTTTCATGAAACGCAAAATTCTGGACCCCACCCTCTCGTTAAATTTCGGACGGTGAGGGGGGGGTCCGGAATTTTTATGGACCATTTGTTAGTTTTGATGTGCTGCGTGATGAAATGGAAGAGCATGGAGTTTAATGGGGATTTCGGACCCCCCCCTTTCGTTAAAGTCTGGAAGGTGAGGGGGGGTCCGGAAAGTTTATGGACCGTGGATTTGAATGTTAAATTTGATGATTGTACGGGGGTGTAAGGTGCGCGTTGAGGTTTGAGTGAGCGAGAGTCTATGTAAGTGGAGTGTGACGTAGGGGTGAGGTATGAGGGGGGTGAGTGGAGTGTGACATATGGTAGGAGGGTGCGTGGAGGTAAAGGTGAGTGGAGGGTGACGTGAGGGATGGTAGGTGTGAGGTATGAGGGGTGGGGGGTAGACTTAGGATAGGATGCTTTTTAGTTTTTTA
>SNQJ01S0021783.1:100440-124885 GCA_010110895.2 Picea sitchensis | reverse complement strand
CCTCCAAAACAGACCATTCATCACGTTAACCACAATGAGAAATCATTGTCCGGCGAGGCGGGCCAGTCTTCTTGAGTAACCCTCAAGAAGAGAGACTGCCCTAGACCACTCCCCATGTTAACCACAATGGGAAGTCGTTGTCTATGATACATCAAGAATCTGGACCATTTCCCATGTTAACCACAATGGAAAATTGTTGTCCGTCAGAAATCTCAATGCACTTTTCGAACATGAAAGAATTTGTCCAATCTGGACTATTTTTCAATCACAAAGATAAATGTTTCAATAATATTTTAGCATTCCCTCCTAACTTGGAGAGTCTTCCCTTTCAGCTAAGGGAGTTGTTTCCACGACCCCCATATTCTCTCATAAATATGCAAACTTTATTCTAGATAGAGGTTTTGTTAGAATGCCTATTGTCTTCTCGTCAGTGGGGATATACTCGAGTTTTACCTCTCCTTCTTGGACTTTATCTCGAATAAAGTAGTATTTGACCTCAATGTGTTTTGAACTTTCATGAAACACGGGTTGTTCTGATAATCTTATACAACTCTAATTATCACAATATATTATGGTCGATTCTGGAATCTAATCAAATAAATCGGAGATTAACTTCCTTAACCATATTGCTTTAGTGCATGCTTCACATGCTGCCATATACTCTGCTTCTGTTGTGCTGAGTGCGACAGAATTTTGTTTCCTGCTGCCCACAAGATATCATAGCGGAGCCCAAGATGAAACACATACCTGAAGTGCTCTTTTTGTCTTCTGCACTTCTTGCCCAATCTGAGTCTGTGAATCCATGAAGTTGTATATCGCTGGATCCGTTATATCTCAAACCATAGTTTATTGTTCCACAAATATATCTTAATAGATGCTTTGCAGTTATCCAATGCTCATGTCTTGGTTCCACCTGGAACTGGCTTAGTGTATTTACGACAAAGCAAATGTTTGGTCAAGTATTTACCAAATACATCAATGACCCAATTAGTTGTCAATATAGAGATGGATCTACTGGATCAGAATCTGGAACTTTCACTTTTCTTATCTCTGCATTCATAGGAGTGTCCATGGACTAACAATCCATCATTCCAAATTTCTGAAGAATCTTTATTGCGTACTTTCCTTGTCCAAGGAATACTTCACCACACTTCTGCCATACTTCTAGTCCCAAGTAATAGTGCACGAGACCTAGATCTTTTATATCAAATTCAGAAGCTAATTCCTTCTTGCACTGGATAATGAGAGATTCTTCACCTGTTATGAATAGATCGTCAACATATAATAGTAGAATCACAGGTGCATTGTCCACGACTTTGTAATAAAGGTTTGGATCTGCATGATTCTTGGAGAAACCAAGTCTTGTTAGATAGTTGTCCATTTTGGCATACCAAGCGCTTGGAGCTTGCTTGAGTCCATATAGAGCTTTCTTCAATCTGCAAACGTGAGTGTCTCTGGAATGTACGTCAAACCCTTGAGGTTGTTCAATATATACTTCTTCTTCAATAGCTCCATTGAGGAAAGTTGTCTTTACATCCATCTGATGTAAGTTCCATCCCATGGAAGCAGCAAGAGATATGATAGCTCTGGTGGAAATATATCTAGCCACCGGAGAAAACGTTTCGTCAGAATCTTCTCCCTCCTTCTGGGAGAACCCTCTAGCTACGAATCTTGCCTTGTATTTATCCACGCTTCTGTTTGCTGCATGTTTGATCTTGTACACCCATTTTGAAGTTACCACCAATTTTTCTTTAGGTCTTGGTACGATTTCCCATACCTCATTTTTCATAATGGATTGATGCTCTTCCGTCATAGCTTCTTTCCATTGTTCCTTTTGAACTGCTTCTTCAAATGTGGTAAGTTCTTCATCTAGAAGCTTTGTCATGTATGTTGCATAACTTGAGAATCTTTTAGGTCTTTTACTCTTTTTGAATGTTCCTTCTGGAACCTTGAGTCTTTCTACGTCTTGTAAGGTAGCTTCAAGCCAAGCTGGTCCTTTCTTAGTCTTATGTTTGATATTTGAATCAATGTTTTCACATGGCTCCATAGGATGATCAGGTAGTTCCTTTTCGTCATTTACATTTTCTGTTCTTTCTTCATTAAGTTCTTCAATCTCTTCTTCTTCTATATTTTCTTCGATGGATTTCCTGAAGGCCATCCTTTCATTGAACGTTACATCTCTGTTGACCTCGATCTTGTGTTGTTCTGGAATATATATTCTGTAAGCCTTGGATGAATCACTATATCCCACGAATATCCCTTTCTTTCCTGAAGGTTCTAGTTTATTCCTCTTGTCCTTGGGAATGCGGGAGTAAACAAGACATCCAAATATTCTTAGAGTTTCCACATTAGGTTTCTTACCTCAGAAAGATTCTTCTGGTGTCATGTTATTCAATATACGATGAGGACTTTTGTTCTGCACATATATTGTTGTCATTGCTGCTTCTCCCCATAAGAACATGGACAGACCTTGATCATTCAGTAAGGCTTTTATGGTTTATTCAATAGATCTATTATTTCTTTCTACTACACCATTTTGTTGAGGATTATGAGGAACAGTCAACTCCCTCCTAATCCCTGCCGATTTGCAGAATGCAACGAATTCCTTCGAGGTGTATTCTCCTCCATTATCTGTTCTTAATGTCTTGATCTTCTTGTTCGTGAGGTTTTTTTATCTTTGCTTTGAATTCTTGAAACTTGTTGAATACTTCGTCTTTTGTCTTTAGTAGGTATAGCCAAGTCTTTCTTGAATAATCATCTATGAAGATTACGTAGTAAGAAGATCCTCCTAGAGATTTTACTGGCATCGGACCGCAAACATCTGAGTGTATTAGATCTAGAATCTCCTTAGATCTGTTATTGTTGCTTGGGAATGGTTTCTTGATATTCTTCCCAAGGGCACATCCTTTGCAGATTCCTTCATGTGTAGACTGCAACTCTAGTATTCCTTCAACCATTCTTTTGAGAAAGGGTAATGCTTGATAATTAATATGAGTGTACCTTCTGTGCCAAAGTTCATTAGGGTTGACTTCGTCATGTGCAAGAGATTATTCATTTTGTTCCAGTAGTCTGTACAAATTTCCTTCACAACTTCCGATAACCCTAGCATTCTCTACGCTGGAGTCTTTATGCCATGATAACACTTTTCCATCCACGAAAGCTACTATGTTTCCCTTGTCTTCTAGGCAAGATATTGATACAAGATTCTTTTCTAAACCAGGTACATATAAAACATTGCTTAAGTGAACATAATTACCTGTTTTCATTTTGATGGCAGCTTGTCCAAATCCTTCCGCGGGGTAAGTGGTTTTGTCTCCAAGCTCTACCTTGTACGAGGTCTTCTTCTCATTTAGATTTGAGAGTCTGGCTTGATCTCTCGTCATGTGCCTAGAAGCTCCGCTATCAATTATCCACATGTCGTCTTCAATAGTTCTAGTAAGTGTTGAGTAGTGTAAAAGACTAATTGTTTCACACATGTCTTCGGTTGACTGGTAACTGGTCATGCCTTGATCCAAAACTTCATCTTCGTCATTTCTGTCTTCTGAGAGAGCCAAAAGGTGCGCTGAGTTAGGATGCATCTGATTATCTTCTTTTTGAGCGAGATGCTCCATTGCAAGGTGTTGGATCTGAGGTTAGGGTTTCTGCAACTGCTTCTGCTAGTAACCCTAGCAACAGTGCCTTTGGAAGTTGTTCCTTCTAGTAACCCTAGTGGCAGTTCCTCAACGAGCTCAATACCCTAGCAGCTATGCTTCCTTCCAGCGTTTAGACTGAATGAAGGAGGTGTGGGCCCATAACCTGTTAGAATATGAAAGATTGTGCTCGTTTTACCAGTGACAATACCCTTGTCACCCAACCATAGGCCAAAGCCACCCTCTGAGCACCTTGACCTTGACAGAGAAGAATACTAATAGCAATCAATAGCCAAGCAAGGCTAATGCACCAAGCAAAAATACTGTTAAAGTTTCTACTATTATTAGGTTACTTTCAATTTACTAGATAACAATAACATAATAGACATGATCACTGAGAGAAACACAATCACAAGAGTACATAAGCATTTATCCTGTGAAACCCTCAAGGGGAAGAAAACCCAACAAAACTTTCTTAATATAGATAGCCAATACAATGCCAAGAATATGAACCAAGCAATACAGAAATTTCTCTCCCAAGGATGCGCCTCTTTTTCTCTTCCTTCTTCTGACAACTGGTAACTGTAGCTTCCTTCAATACTTGCGCACTAGATGAGTGAACTGTGTGTGTCTAAATGAGGTGTTGGCCTCTCTTATTTATACAATTCTGGCACGTGTGGAAGTGTCTCTTCACTGGTAGGGCCGACTTCTTCTTCTGGGTGGTTATAACCACCTTTAATATATTATGAGGATGACTTCTTATTTAGCCTATTACAATTAGGGTTTGACCAATCCGCAAAAGGGGATTTGGTCAATTACAATGCCCAACGTGATCAATCCACAAAAGGGGATTTATCTAATCAATAATAAATATATTTTATCTTTATCCACAAAAGGGGATAAGAATTTCTTTGTAGTTACACAATATTTTAACACTCCCTCTTAACAAGAAGGATATTCTTTATCTTTTGACAGGTCACTGGATGTTGACATCAACTAGGTAGCAACATCCACTGGATAACATCACCAACTAGGAAACATCATCAACTAGATGACAACATCAACTGGGTAACATCATCAACTGGATAACAACATCAAATGGATAACTGGAGGCATCCACTTGGTCATCTGGCATCATGATCATTGACTGACATATCTATAAATCATCGGAAGTTTTGTTCTCTTTATCTTCGCGCAAAAGATACTCTTTCTTTCTTTTGTCTTCATGCAAAAGATACTTATTTCTTATCTTTACACAGAAGATATCTTATCTTCACAAAGAAGATGTCTTATCTATGAGTTTTGCCATTCCTTTTATGTTCTCCCTTCTCTTGTAGTCATTTATCTCACCCATCCACTGGGGAGGACTACTACCATAGCTTCACTCCTAGTCATCCCACATGAACTAGAGAAGCTAAGATGCTAGCCTGGGCAAGACTAGACTCCCTTTCCATGATCCATGCAGGATCACGACACAAACCTTAAGAGCCAACTAACCATTCCACATGGTCAGGGTTTGTGTTCCAGGCTACTCCATCCTTGGCTAGAGGAGAGTATCTGCCCACTGCCACTTGGAGAAACATCCACATTCCTCTCTAGGAGGGTGGTCACACCCCTCTCTACGAGGGTATTCTAGCATGTCCCTAGAGTATCCAAAACTCAACACTTGGATAGAGGCCAACCTTGGCAAATTTCTCATTCCCCTTCTCTATGAATGTCTCTTCTCTTTCTCCTTCTCTACGAAGGTCTTACCTGTGGGATTGCTCATTCCTTCTCTACGAAGGTCTAGCTATGGGATCCAAAAAAATAAAATCTCTTGTGGTCCAAAATCTTTCAATGGTATAATACCATGCTACCCATCTGCTGAGCACCATCCATCTACTGGATAACTTTCATCTTGATCAAAATATCTGGGCACCATCCATCTGCTTTCCTAACTGCATCAAATCACGATCTTCTATTTTGAACTTGGAGACATAGCTCCCTCTTGCACCAAACTGACAGTTTCTAATCATCATCCTTGAAGTTCTCTTTTGTAATATCATGGGTGCTTTCTTGAATTCACATATTTCTTTCTTTCTGTATTCATACTGGATCAACATGCTCCCTCTACATCTATAAGAACGATACTGGAGCAACCTGTAGTTACCTGCATCTCATCCACTATATCTGAGTATCCATCTTTTTCTTCATCTTGAATATTTTTGCTCTGCATCTTTAGGAGCCTCCTGCTCCTATATAAATATTGGATATTGTCTGGTCTTTACCGACTGTCACCATATCATACATCCTTCTCATGTTGTCTAACTTTTGCAGGTCATGGCATAAGTTCTTTCTTCCGAGACTTGTTTACTTACAGTATGCTTTCTTTGTCACTCTCATGAGTGGTCATACCTGAAATAAATATTTTAGCTCTTTATCCTTTTCTTTGATAAGTCTGCATAGACACTTGAAATAAAAAGAGGTTAATTCACATTCTCACAAAAATCTAACTTGTAATGATAAAGTATTAAAGTAAACAAGATACTAAGAATAAACATGATACTTATCTTTTGTTTTTGTGTGGGGAGGCTCCACAGACTCCACCATTTGCTATCAACTATCTTCAACTTAAAGTACATAATCCTTAATTTCTGCTAAAGCTTTCTTTGAGGGAGGAGATTCCTCTTCCTCTGCCACATGTGCTTGATGCTTTCTTTGCCCTTTTCCTTGAGGACAGTCATAGGAGAAGTGTCCCAACTTTTGACAGTTGTACCATTTGATCTTTGAAACATCTATCTTCTTATCTGAAACTCTCACGGAGTTAGCTTCTTTATTGTTCCTCCTGAAGGAATTTATTTTGTTCTTTTGAACTGTAAGAGCTTCCTCTTTGTCAACAATTAATTTCTTCTGTTGGTCTGCAAGTCTAGATTCTTCGTGTGTGCAATCTGCCCATAACTTATCAAACTTGGGTAACTTGCTTCTTGCACACACTCCTTGTACAAAGGGAATCCAAAATGTTGAAAACCCATTTAGGGTTGTGGTTACAAGTTCTTTGTCACTAATGACATATCCAATAGCTGCAAGATGATCTCTGATCCAAGAAACTCTCATAAGATAGGATGTGATAGATTCTGAGTTGTCTATCTTCATATTACGAAGTTGATTTCTTAAGGTAAGATTCTGGCTAATGTCTTTGCTTTCATATAACATGTTGAGTGCTTCATACATTTTCCTTGTTGTCTGTAGTTCGGATATATGAGGGATCAAGTGATCCTTTACTGAATCTGACACGATTCTCTTTGCTTTCTTTTCATTCTTCTTATGCTTGGTCTTTTCCTCTTCTTCATCTGGTTCTGGTACACCCACTGTAACATGTTCTAGGAGATCATTCTTATCTAGAATCATCTACAACCTATGCTTCCAAGATCTGAAGTTTCTAGATCCTTCTAGTCTGTCTTCTACCCTCATGTTGGTAGTCATTCTTTCTTGCAGTAGGAACCCTAGCCCTCCGGGCTATAGAAATAATAAAAAAAATCAAATTTCTTGGATCTAAAAACTGAACTCACCAAAAGATGTGCTGGATTGAGACGAGTATGCTGGTACAGTCAGATTTATGAAAATCCAAAATTTACCCCATCAAACTTGATTTGCGGATTTCTGGACTGGTGCTTCTGGTTTTCTGGTACTTCTGGTACTCTGGTTTTCTGGTACTTTTGGTACTTTGTGAAAACTAGGGTTTCACTTTCCCGGAGATTTAGCCACTTAAAATGTGCACTGAAGATGCCAAAATGTTCCT
The DNA here is from genome assembly GCA_010110895.2 of Picea sitchensis. NCBI lineage: Eukaryota > Viridiplantae > Streptophyta > Pinopsida > Pinales > Pinaceae > Picea > Picea sitchensis. The sequence goes on along the minus strand of SNQJ01S0021783.1, from coordinate 117,478 downwards.
TGAGGTAGGGCACACCTTTCTAGATGGATTTGGGGTTGAAAATCTTCTTCAATAAAAGCCTTAATTTTCATGTACGGCAACAGTGACGTTTTTCTTTTTCCTGTGAAAGATGCTCTCTTCATCTTAGCTCTGATACCATGTTAAAGTTTCTGCTATTATTAGGTTACTTTCAATTTACTAGATAACAATAACATAATAGACAGGATCACTGAGAGAAACACAATCACAAGAGTACACAAGCATTTATCCTGGGAAACCCTCAAGGGGAAGAAAACCTAGCAAAACTTCCTTAATATAGATAGCCAATACAATGCCAAGAATATGAACCAAGAAATAGATAAATTCCTCTGCCAAGGATGCGCCTCTCTTTCTCTTCCTTCTTCCGGCAACTAGTAACTGCAGCTTCCTTCAATACTTGCGGACTAGATGAGTGAACTGTGTGTGTGTCTAAATGAGGCAGGGCCGACTTCTTCTTCACTGACAGGGATGACTTCTTCTTCTTGGTGGTTATAACCACCTTTAATATATTTTGGGGCTGACTTCTTATTTATCCTATTACAATTAGGGTTTGACCAATCTGCAAAAGGGGATTTGGTCAATTAGAATGCCCGACATGATCAATCCACAAAAGGGGATTGATCTAATCAATAATAAATATATTTTATCTTTATCCACAAAAGGGGATAAGAATATTCTTTGCAGTTACACAATATTTTAACAAATAGAAACCAAGCTCATAAGATAGTCCCACCCGAAAACTGACGCAACAACTTCCCCAGAAACTTGCGCACAAAACTGCCAATTGTAGTGCGCAGAAACTGCTCTTTGCAATTATGAGAAGTGTGAATAATGAGAACTGACGCCCTGTATTTATAATGGTCTGACAGACTTGTTGGGGCCGACTTCTCCTTCTGGGTACTAATTAATTCACATTAATTATATTTCAGCAGCCGACATCTTGTCTAGGGTTTCCTTTACTTCTTTGCTTCCTTCCGAAATATTCTAATCTCGTCATAGGTCACAATAGAGGTTCATACCTCCTGAGGCTACCATAATATCAACATGTTGGATAGTCTTTTGAGGGTTGGAACATGGTTGTTACAATCATTAGGTTGAGGCAGATTTGGTTGTTACAGGACTGTTACAACCAGTCAAGAGGGCAATTTTGAGGTCTAAACAACCAACCACAGGTTTTTGTGAGGCCATGACCTGCTTTGAATGAAAGAGCAAGGGCCAAAGGCTTAAGGAGGAGTTGTAGCCCTGTTTCTGGTGGACAAAAGCTAGGTCGTAGCCTAAGGGAGTTAGGTCGTAGGTGCCTAGGGATTGGTGCAAGAAAGTACATGGGAAGATAAGGGTTTGGAAGGGTTGATTAGTTCCCTAACCCTTAGCCATTAGTGCATGCTCAATTCAATAACAAGGTTAGCCATTGAGAGCAGTCTTTGGCACGAGAACCAAAGAGGGCTTCATCATTGAGTAAGGGTGTTTTGTGTAACATGATTCCCGTTGTTTTGGCATTTTCTGCGTAAGAGAAAATTGGGCCATTTTCCTTGGTACGAGAGCCCTTTATTATGGTCTTAAGAACAAGTGATTTTGGGCTTTAAATTCATGTGTACTAGTGTATGATCCAATTGCTTGTGTTTTACTTTCCATTGTGCTAAGTTGTTAGGCATCTCAGTGTGTTTATGTTCACTGTTCAAATTGTATTTTTGTGTATATTGTTGAGAACCTAGACCAAACTCGAGGTGTGTTCAAAATCTAACAACAATTGTATATATATTAATTAGTGATAACAATTTCCTCACTTGAGATTATACACTAATATTCCTTCCTATGCTTTACTTTAGGATAAGGAAAGGATGTTAGTGTATAACATCTTTCATCCTAATGATGTGATGAAATTGCAATTTTGGTTTCTAATAAATATATACGAAGATGTTAAGAATATGATCCTTAGTGTGGCAATGCTCCATATGGATATCACCTAATCTCAAACCAACTATTAAATGCAATGATGACCTAATGATGACAATACTTTGACCATGACAAGGTATAAAAAAGCTATTAGTTGAGTCCCTCGTAACTATAGCATCCAAGGAATCCAAAAATCTTCACATTAACCTCTTCAAAATGGACAAAGAAAACAAGGTTTCCACAAATGAGCTCATATACACAAATGATAAAAATGGGAGCTAATTCCCACATTGTTGTCCAAGAACAATCTCTAACAATCTCAAAGAATTGATAGAGATGGCAACAAGGGATGACACGCTAAAGCTAAAGTGTTATGAAATTATGTTATATTAGCAAGTGTCAAAGATCAACTAGAATGCTTCAGGGAAGTTGACCACATTCTAATGGGGTCAAATGCTCAACAATTGCTCCATATATAACATGTGATAAGATGGTCTTCCCATCACAAAGTGCACCTACAAAAAGTGAAGCAACAAGGGTGGGTTGTCATTAAAATTGTTTAGAGGAAACTATATGACTATGGTAAATCATCATAAGGAATTATCAGGATTATATGATTTTTTGACAAGTATTTTATGTCCTCAACAATAGGGACGAGTAAATGACCCTCAAATTCTAAATGACAAGATTCCATACTTTTATGTCTACCCTCCAATGAAGGTACGGAGTACCATTATGAAATTATGTTTTATTATTTTATTATATTAGAGCGAGGTTCTTAACGACACAAAGACCAATGGAACCCTAACCCGATATCCCAAAAGACATGACTCCACTATTCCATTTCTATTTTTAGCCCCTCAATAAAAGATGTTAGTTGAGTGGGTTGGTTCCCTCCCCCCTCGTTCCTCTGGTCGAGCACTTCGTTCTTGGTGTACACTTCTTTACATAATGCTCGTGTATAACTACCACCATAACTACAGGTTAGGTCAGGTCAGGTATTGAGGGATCCTTACCAGGTAGGTCATGACTGTACATGTATAGGTGTTAACTGGTATATGGGGATAACCCCTGACTTGTATTACCAGGTCTTGACCGGGCTGAGCTAAAAGGGAAGTAGAAAAGCCAAGTATATAAGTGCAATGCCTCTGAATGAAATATTGATATATGTAATGGCACTTTATTATATATGTAATTATGCTATTTAATAATTGAGTTATAACCTTCTATTTATATCCCTCAAATAGTGTAGCGAAAGGGATAACCTTACACTTATAGCTTAGGTCTTGATCTTACTGAGTTATGTGTAATACCATGATACTCTTTTCTTCCCTCAATCTAGCTAGCTCAGGTTTTGAGGGGAAGAAACAAAAGTCCCAGAAAGGATAAGGACCAAGAAAGAAAGCCCTAATAAGGAAGGCAATAAGACCAACAAACCCTATGTTCCACTTCACATAGTAAATTCGGTCACTTTCAAGTGTACCCCCTCGATGGTGTATCCTCACTCTCTCTATTCTAGTTAATAGGGAAAACGAAAGGGCCAACCTCTTACGGTGATGAATGTGTATGATCCATATGGCAATAAGTAGTCATTCTAGGATAAATTTTTCACTTTGCAGGTGATTAAAGAAGATAGATTGATAATTGGTGGAGATTCCAATATCACAGTAAACAAGTGCTAGGTTTGGGGAGATAAAACCAGAGTTGATAGGTTGGAAAAATATTTCCTACATAAATTTGAAACAAATGGGTTAGTGGATTGGGAAACGTTTTCTTATAAGCCTACCTAATGGAACAATTGGAAAGGAAGATATAGTGTATCAAAGTGGCTTGATTGCTTCTTGGTGACATATAAGCTCGTGCAGTTAATTGATAGATGTAGGACTTGGGTGGAGTTTGGTGGAATATCAAATCGTTGCTTGATTATTATCCAGTTGGAAACAACAGAAGGAAAGCCTCTTAGCTATTTTCAATTCAATGTTGGGTGGCTCATGAAGGATGAATTTCAAAATATTGTGAGAACTACATGGAAAAACTACGAAGTAGATACCAAACTTTTTGCAAGTGAACAACTTGCGACAACTACCAAGTTGGTAAAAGAGAAGGTTGTGGAATGGTCCATTTAAAAACTTAGGAAAATAGATGAGCTCTTGGAGGATGTAGAAGAGGATAGCATTGCCCTTTGTACCAATAATTTGGTTGGCACTAATGAATAGAGTCCCTACGTGGGACCTCTTACGAAAAAAAGAACAAATGTGGCCTTGACATTTTCTATTTGTGTAAGAATGATGATTAAAATGTATCCTATTTATTTGTTATGTGTCCCTCTTCTCTTCTTTAAAAAATGAATATATACAGTGTGTATAGGGCATGTTGGTGAAAACAAAATATAAGTTTGCATAAAAATATTAAAAAAAAGAAGGAAAAGAGAGATCATCCAAAAATATTACAAAATCTGAATTTAAATAGACCAAGGAAAATAAGCAATTAGCTATCGCAAATGTAGATGACTCAACTCACCCAAAAATAATATAAATTTAATCTTAAGTGAGATTGAATGACAACCTTGAAGAGCATAAACTATATGTAGTTGAAAATGGTATAAGATCTCAACTGATATTATATTAAATCAAAGTTAATGCTCAAACACCATAAAAGGAACAAGTTAGAATACACAAAAACAATATCAGCTTGATTGTGCAAATACATTTATTGTTGATTTTATTCAATACAACTCTCTCCTTTTGTTAAGTCAAGGTTTTAAGAAGTTAACTTTCTTTATAATCTCTTACAACAAATCCCTCTATATATATCTATAAACTATTCTTATGAGAACTAGTTGTGGTCAAACCATATTGACTCTTCATCATCCTAGATGACTCGAGTTCTTTTGCATGGGTCACTATCATCACACTTTTCAATTAAACAAATGTTTCATTATAAACAACTATGCAATCATAAACTCTAAACAAGAGAATTCAAAGAAATATAAATGGACTTTGTTCTTTACTATAAATTTGCTATTTAAATTGTAGCAATTTATGGTTAGGTTCCATAAACAAGTTTCCATAGAAACTAATTGGTCATTGTTTATGAGACTCAACATGTATTGTGTTTTCAATCTCCTTAAGGCCCTTAGAATATCATGCATGCACCATCATAATCCTTGGCCATAAGAAATATATCAATAAATGTCAATTTATGTTTTAAATCTACTAATTCATATCAAGTTCAATCATATGGTAAAAGGATTTACCCTACATGCATATAATTATCATTATCATAAAATCTTAAATTGTTGGCATTGCATAACAATCCAAATAGGCATCACACAAATCTAGCGAGCGTTGAGTGTTGATATAAAATAAAATTTACTATGCCATGAAGATGTATACATGATTTTTCGCAAGAAATCCTTCATTTACCAAAACATTAGCCAACTATTTTCTGTAGTAAAATTTCATTTTTCTTAACCATGTTATTGAGTTTTAAAGTTAAAAATATCATTTGAAATAATCAAATTTCAATCTCATGCCAAATTCATTACAATGATTTAACTAACACAAGATGAAGCTAATCAACATCATAATGGTCTTATAACCAAAGTTTTAGTAGACATAAGCCAAATAGGCATTATATCGAAATAAAAAATATTTCAAATCTCAAAGTATTCATGATAACCCTTCACCATTGTAATTCTACAAGTAGATTAACCTTGATGTCATATTTATGATTTTTAAAACAAAACAATCCACTACTTTAAACTTTCTTTACCATAATTGAAAGCAAGATTTAAAAATCAAATTCTTGAAGTCTAAGGTTCTATTGAGGCCTAAAATCAAATTTATCCACCAAAATTTTGAAGCCAAAGTTGACACTAGCAATTTGCGAGCACTAGGTTATGCTTATGAAACATAAGTTGAACTATTCAAATCATTGCTAATGTTGGAAGTTAATTTTATAAAGCCACATATATTTTTATTTTAAGATCAACAATAATATAATTTCATATTTAAAGATCAACTAAGTGAATTAATATACATTCATTGTTGGTACTTAAACTTCTCAAACTTCATGTATTAAAACAAATCTGAAATGAAAATTGGGATGCAAATCAAATATATGAAGGAACTTTTATGGAAGTTAATAAGAAAATATAGCTCATAAACTAAGCAATTGTGATCTGTAAACTGTCGTGGATATTCCACTAGAACAATTCGTCACAATAAATCTGATAAATAATTGAAATATTTATTGTTAAGGTTATTTTTCCTTTAGATTTCTAGAATATTTAGTCATTGATTTTTATGTTTATGCACGAAATAGATAAAATGCGAAAAATAGAGAATAGTAAAATACAATCACACCATCCACAAATAAACACAAGATATGACTTGGGAAACCTAATACGGAAGAAAACCCAACTAGAAGGTGAAATTGCTCTGCTCTCTTTTCTTTGGTATAGAAATGATGAAAGTACAAAGAAAGAGATGCTCTATGTGGAGTTTCCTTTGACCTGTGGCCTGTATGGCTACTACAAAATCTCTCCTCCTCTATTATGTTCATAGAATACCACTCTCAGATGTTTTTGTCACCTCAATGATGGAACAAGATACATTGTAAACTAATGGAATCCCTTCTCCTAGTGGCCCAATGTTTAACATAGCTCGATAGCCATCTAGGGATAGGCTTTTTACTTCCTCAACCCTTGATTGTGATAGGGTTTTGGACCTTCTAGAATCTTCTTGAAATTACATACATGGCTAACCCCATATGCGTGAGTAATGGGAGTTGATGTGGCATCCTCTCGTACCATGGTGGTTAATACGGTAAGTCAACTTGTGGGAGACATAAATTTTTCATACGAACTCCAATTGATGCATGGTCTACACCGTTGGAAAGGTCTCAGAGTGTAGAATATTATTGAGGGGATGTGTGCAATTTTAGACACCAAAATCCAAAAAAATGTCATTTAATGGCTCAAAATGGTTTAGGAAGGTTTTAGACCCCAATTTTCCAAATTGGGACCTGCCACTAAAATGGCCTTACAACCTAATTCCTCCAATTTTTTCCACTCTGAAAGGATCGAGATAGATGATAAACAAAATATTGATCCAATCTGGATCATACCTCCCCATTTAGGGAGGATTTCGGTCCCCAAAAGATTTACTAAATGAGGCGAGGAAATGTTTCCTCTACCTTCTCCCTGTTGTACCACTTTGCTTTGCCTAGAAGTTGTCCGTTCAACCCAATCTACCAAAGGTCATATTACTAGAAATACTTATGGATCAAAACTATGTGGAGTATTTGAAATGTCCAACGTTTTGAGTGGACACTCCACCCATCATTAGGGACATAAAAAAAAGTTCATGTTGTCATTGTCTTGTAATTCTGGACTACTTTTGCAAAACTGTGTCATCTGCCAACTCTATCTGAGCATCTGGTGCTAAGTCCTCTATGGAAGGTAGGACTTACTCCTCCTCCTGATCCAACATGGAAGCCTCACAGAGTTTGAGATTCTCCACATTCACTACTGAATAAATGCACATATATGGGGGTAGACTGAGTCTGTAGGTGTTATATCCCACCTTTTCCAATACCTCAAAAGGACCATGCCACAAAGCCTTGATCTTCTTACCAAGACGCTATAGCCTTTCCTTATTCAGTTGTAGCCATACTCCTTCTCCCACTCTAAATGTTCTCTATATTTTGTGTTGGTCATGTCTATCCTTGTACTTCTCCTGTGAATTCTTCAATGTCTCTTGTACCCACATAATATGTGAGATGTGCTCCTCCCAGGTAGCATTATAAACCAATATATCATCCAAATAAACAATAACAAATGAATCTATATAAGGGCGTAAAACATTATTAATTAGTATCATAAATGTAGTTGGTGTGTTGCATAAACCAAATGGCATAACCAACCACTCATACAAACCTTGCCTTGTCTTGAAGGCAGTCTTCCAAGTATCTTCTTCTTTGACTTGTATCTGGTAATATCTTCATTCCAAATCCAACTTAGTGAAGTACTTTTGATGTTGCAACTAGTCTAACAGATCATTGATCTGTGGCAGAGGATACCGATTCTTAAATGTAATCTTGTTCAATGCCTTGTAATGGATTCACATTCTCTAAGTTCCATCTTTTTTAGGCACAATTGTGATGGGTAACCCATAAGATGAGGTACTTGGTTGAATCACACCATGCTCCAACAACTGTTGCAACTACTTCTTCACTTCATCCACTTCTAGAATAGATTGTCTATATAGCCCAATATTCGAAAATCAGGAGTCTGGAAATAATTGTATTTCGTGTTCCACATCCCTCTTGGGTGGTAGCCCTTTAGGCTCCTTGAACATTGTATTCCTATAGAAACTCCTCCAACTCATGTTTTTTCTCTTTAGTACACCCCTCTAAGAATTCCTTCTTTCTCATTGGCTCATCATCAAACTGATTTTCTCTTAAGAAAACAAAAACATATTTCTTACTAGAACTAATCAACTTCTTAGCTTGGTTGGCACTTACTAGCGAGATCTTTGACTTGCCTTTATGTCTGTTAATGATGTAGGAATTCCCATCTTTGATCAATCGGTACTAGTTGTCTCTCTGCATGAATATTGCATCCCTCATATACATGTAGGGGATTCCAAACACTACTCTACATACATCAAGGGGTACTGCATCCAATTCCACTTCATCAATAAAATCAACACTTACAACAAATTTAATTTTACACTGCTTCATTGCCTTTGTCTCTGCATCCTTGTTTACCCAACCCAATGGATAGGGGCTAGGATGATCATGAACCTTCAATCCAAGCTTGTTGACCAGATCCGATGCTATCAGAGTAGCCTGTCAACCAGAGTTGAATAGAGCATCTATCTTGGTCTTCTTGACCTGAATCTTGATGTGGAAGAACTTGGTCATATCCTTCTCTTCTTGGTGATGAAGGCTACTTAGATTCACTTCCTTCTATAGATATGTGTAGACAATATTTTCATCCACATCCGAGCTACTTTCAACCTAATTGATCAAATATGTGGCTAGAAGGTTCTTTTTATTTATGTCCTTCTTGCAGTTCTTCGAGTTTAGCTCTTGATATAGTTTCCATCATTTTTCCTCGGTGTGGCCATCAACATTGCAATTATTGTAATGGTTGTTGGGATATTTACTATGATGTGCAATGGTTGTTGTCTTTTTATATTCTCCCCCTTTCCACTTCTTCTTCCCCTCCTTGGAAGATTCTTAGAACTCTTTCTACTTTGAACCACTCGGTTTCCCTTTCTTTTGGCCTATGTTTTCCAAGTATTGTGTCTATACACACACCTCATCCATTAGCCTTGACTTGAAGAGCATCACTTGCTTTTGTAGATGACTGTGTAAACCCACCAGATACTTGAGTAGTACATCTGGGTTCTTGGGAGAGGTACCTATCGTGATGGCCATCTTTCTGAACTCAGTGGTGTACTCATGTACACTGCCCCTGCCTCTTCTTGAAGTAGTGCAACCATATCCATTGGTCCTCTACATACCCGATATGGTAGAATTGGGACTTGATGGTTTTGAAGTCCTCCCACCTATTTAATCATAGATCATCCTCCAACCTAAGTCATTCCATGTGGATTTCCCACCAGGTTAAAGCATGGCCCTCTAACTTCAATATAGAAAATGAAATCGTCTACCCTTCATCTATATGGTGAACGCTAAAATAAACTTATAGTTGTTGCAACCAATGATTTAGTTTTAATGCATTGATCTCACCTTGGTATGGCTTTATGTCCACTTTCGCTCCCATATTGAATAAGGAATGTGAATGGTAGGGGTAGGTTTTTTACTTCCTCAACCCTCAATTGAGATAGGTTTTTGGACCTTCTAGAATCTTCTTGAAATTACATACATGGCTAGCCCCATATGCGTGTGTAACGGGGGCTGATGTGACATCCTCTTGTACCATAGTGGTCAACACAGTTGGTCAACTTGTGGGAGGAAAAACTTTTATAATGAAATCTGATTGACACATGATCTACATCGTTGCAAATGTATTGGAGTGTGAAATACGTCAAGGGGGTGTGCGTAAGTTTTGAACACCAAAACCCCAAAAAACGTTGTTTAATGCCTCAAAATGGCTCTGGAAGGTTCTGGACCCCAATTTTCCAAACTAGGACCTGCAACTAAAATGACCCTTGATGCAGTGAGGCACGACCACCACAGCACCTCGCGCCCCCCCTGCTCACAGGATTGATCAAATCAGTTCCCCTTTGAGCCGAATTAGCTCATTCGATTCCCTGCTGGAATCTTTGATGAAAACCCGATCCACGGGTCCTTCTCTTTTCCCTGTCACGACCTCTTCTGCACTTAACCATGAACTCTCCCGATGTAACTTCGGGTTTCGGGGTTTCACGATCATTGATGTCACGAACCTAAGTCCCCGCAATCTCCCGATCACCGATTTGCCAATACAACACTTTACGCGTTAGCCCTCCTGGCTAAGCTCATGGCTCATATGACCAATATCCCCCGTGACCTCAGTCTTACCTCCCATTGGGGTTTCAGACATCGCAATGTCAAAATGCATAAACACTTTACCTACGGGATTCCCGATATCCCGATCCACGATTTCTCGATGTGGTTCTCCTATTGGGACCTTTCCTAGAGGCCTTGATCACTGCCACACGTCCCCTCAAGATGGACGGTCCTGATCGCCTCTCGCGATTTCGCGACTTCGAATGCCCCGAAAGTCTCGTCCTCAGGACTTGCGAAACACTGAACTCCGATGCTTCGTCTTGACCTTCTATCGGGACTTCTCCCGATCATCTGGATCTCCGCCACGTGTCCCCGACTGATGGACAACCCTGATCCAATCTCACTATTTCAGAGTTTCTGATACCCCTATGGCAGAATCCTCTGTCAACTCAAAACCCCGGTAGTCGATATACCGACGGGTCGCTCGATCTCCGCCACGTGTCTCCACAAACGGATGACTCAGATCCTTCCCGGGACCTTTCCTATAGAAATTCCCGATCTCTTGCCCTCGTGACTCCCGATTTCACGAACGCCAATATCCCGATACCTGTCGGGACTTCTGCCTGGCATGAGAAGGGTTAAACCCCGTGCACCTCCTATCCGATCTGACGGCTGATGGGATTTCTGAATGAGATCCAACGGCTCACGATCTCCCCCTTCTGTATGCTTGCTTTGATGCTCCCTGGACATAGAAACCAACAGTCCAGATCTCTACCTCCCGCCGATCTGACGGTTGTTGTGCTCCCTCCTGAGCTTTCACACTTTCTTTCGATGCTTGGAAGAATTCCAAGTTTCCCAAAGGCCTCAACCTTTGTCTTCTTTCTCCTCTGCGAACTCCTTTACCTGAGTTCTCGCCGTGCGTTCTCCTCGACGTTGTTCTTCCTGAGCTTTGCTCCTTTCAAATCCTCGAAGGATTCTTCAACTCCTGCACCTCTGCAGAGTCTTTTCACACACACAGTGTTGTCTCTCATGAGCTTCTCAAACACTCAGACCCCTAAGGGATTTTATCCTTCTTTCTCCCACAGATGGAGAATACTTGGATGCCCTCCTGGCTATCCTTCACTCAAGAAACTTCTTGTTGAGTCTGCAGGGTGTTCAACAACCCTGTGAAGATCTCTCAGTGGATTCTTCCTCCACAATATAGAACTCAAAGAGTTCTCTTCTCTCCTCTGTGCATGTCTGCACACTGACTCAAATGCCCACCTGGCAGAGTATCTTCTCACAGAACGTTCAACAGTTTTGTCCTATGTGCACTCCTTGCACCTGCTCAATGCCCACTTAACAGAGCTGTCAAGAATCCTCAGTGATTCTGACTTCTTAATAACTCACAGCAGAGTTCTTCCCAATGCACCACTGTGCATATGCTCAATGCCCACTTGGCAGAGCTTCACAGAACTCCTCAGAGGTTCTGTTTGCAACTGTGTCTTCTCCCACAGCCTAGCCTCCAAGGTATTCAACAACCTTGAGGTCTTTCTCCTGAGTTGTTGACTCCAGTTCTTGTGCCGCAACACGTCTTTGTCTGAACCCACAGAATTCAGAAGTGCAACCTCTGTGCATGGCTATCAGAACCTGCAGTGTTCTGTCACACCCTCCTGGTATGAAGCCTCAAATACCTTCACCTGAAATCAAACCAACTCCTGCAAATGCAAACCTACAACATACATCTACAACACATAAAGAACACTCACAGACATTCATTCAACACATAAATACATGCAAGAAAAACTGCTTCTGTTTATATTAAAATGGAAAATGCCTGTTTGTACAAGGTGTTCCTGAGCACGGCCTATAACAAGGTCTCAGCTCTTCTCTTCTCCTTTGTTCTCTACTCGCAGATTCTCTTCTATCCCAACTTACTACAAAATGAGATACAAAATCTCTTTTACCTGAGGGGGCTCTTCGAGCTCTTCCCTCCAATCTACCTACCCTATTCAATTACATTGAATGGGTTGTCTAGTCCAGCATCTGGATCTAGATCTCAGCCTTACAAACATTAAAGGACTATCTTATCTACAGCCTGCTCAAAGGCACGGCTTCACAGCTCACCATCTTAAACATTAAATTACATTAAATTACAAATTAAAAGATGAGGTTTGCGCCTCTCTTCATCTTGAATGCACACGCAAGACATGGATGGTTGGTTGGCTGGTTGACGTGGAGAGATGCTCCTGCATCATACTCCTCAGCTGCAAAATTCATGAGCTCCTTCTCATGAGCTTCCCATCTCAGCTGTGGGAATCCTCCTGGATCCCAAATCATCCTCTGGAGTTGTTCATCTGCTCCATCTCCTTGCTGCTGCTGCTACTTCTGCGCTGCTGATACTGCTGCATCTTCCTTTCTGCTCAGCTGCTCCTTGCTGGCAGTTTCTGCTGACCTCAACATCAGCCTTCTGATATCCTCGATCACTTCGTCCAGCTGCTCCAATGGCTGGCCCTGTTTTTGCAGTATCCTCAGCTACACAATTTTTCTGCAATTGGGTAGATCATCATGATCTCCCATGCCTTCTTCATCAGCTTCCAACTTCACCTGTTGGATGTGCACGCTCTGCACTTTCACCCTTCTCTCCAGGGCTTCTATCTGTTCATACAGATCAGCCAAACTAATGTTGTTTGCTTCTTCTTCTTGTTCTGCTGCCAACTCCCATGTTGCAGTCTTTTCAGTCTCCTGGCTGAAAATACTGCAACATGGGAGTTGGCGGCAGAAGAAGAAGAAGAAGCAGACAACATTAGTTTGGTTGATCTATATGAACAGATAGAATCCCTGGAGAGAAGGGTGAAAGTGCATAGCGTGCACATCCAACATGTACCACTTGATACCACTTGATGCAGTGAGGCACGACCACCACAGCACCTCGCGTCCCCCTGCTCACAGGATCGATCAAATCAGTTCCCCTTTGAGCCGAATTAGCTCATTCGATTCCCTGCTGGAATCTCTGATGAAAACCCGATCCATAGGTCCTTCTCTTTTCCCTGTCATGGCCTCTTCTACACTTAACCGTGAACTCTCCCAATGTAACTTCGGGTTTCGGGGTTTCGCGATCCTCGATGTCACGAACCTCTATCCCCACAATCTCCCGATCATCGATTTGTCGATACGACACTTTACGCGTTAGCCCTCCTGTCTAAGCTCTTGGCCCATATGACCACTATCCCCCGTGACCACAGTCTTACCTCCCGTCGGGGTTTCAGACATCGCAATGCCGAAATGCATAAACACTTTGCCTACGGGATTCTCTATATCCCGATCTGCAATTTCCCGATGTGGCTCTCCTATCGGGACCTTTCCTGGAGGCCTCGATCACTGCCACGCGTCCCCTCAAGATGGACGGTCCTGATCGCCTCTCGTGATTTCACGACTTTGAATGCCCCGAAAGTCTTGTCCTCAGGACTCGCGAAACGTCGAACTCCGATGCTTCGTCTTGACCTTCTATCGGGACTTCTCCCGATCATCTGGATCTCCGCCACGTGTCCCCAACTAATGGACGACCCTGATCCAATCTCGTTGTTTCAGAGTTTCTGATACCCCGATGACAGAATCCTTTGTCAACTCAAAACCCCGGTAGCCGATATACCGACGGGTCGCTCGATCTCCGCCACGTGTCTCCACAAACGGACGGCTCAGATCCTTCCCGTGACCTTTCCTATAGAAATTCTCGATCTCTTGCCCTCGTGACTCCTGGCTATCCTTCACTCAAGCAACTTCTTGCTGAGTCTGCAGGGTGTTCAACAACCCTGTGAAGATCCCTCAGTAGATTCTTCCTCCGCAATACAGAATTCAAAGAGTTCTCTTCTCTCCTTTGTTCCTGTCTGCACATTGACTCAAATGCCCACCTGGCAGAGTATCTTCTCACAGAACGTTTAGTAGTTCTGTCCTCTGTGCACTCCTTGCACCTGCTCAATGCCCACTTAGCAGAGATGTCAAGAATCCTCAGTGATTCTGACTTCTTAAGAACTCACAGCAGAGTTCTTCCCAATGCACCACTGTGCATATGCTCAATGCCCACTTGGCAGAGCTTCACAGAACTCCTCAGAGCTTCTGTTTGCAACTGTGCCTTCTCCCACAGCCTAGCCTCTAGGGTATTCAACAACCTTGAGGTCTTTCTCCTGAGTTGTTGACTCCAGTTCTTGTGCCGCAACACGTCTTTGTCTGAACCCACAGAATTCAGAAGTGCAACCTCTGTGCACGGCTATCAGAACCCGCAGTGTTCTGTCACACCCTCCTGGTATGAAGCCTCAAACACCTTCACCTGAAATCAAACCAACTCCTGCAAATGCAAACCTACAACATACATTTACAACACATAAAGAACACTCACAGACATTCATTCAACACAGAAATACATGCAGGAAAAACTGCTTCTGTTTATATTAAAATGGAAAATGCCTGTTTGTACAAGGTGTTCCTGAGCACGGCCTGTAACAAGGTCTCTTCTCTTCTCTTCTCCTCTGTTCTCTACTCGCATATTCTCTTCTATCCCAACTTACTTCAAAATGAGATACAAAATCTGTTTTACCTGAGGGGGCTCTTCGAGCTCTTCCCTCCAATCTACCTACCCTATTCAATTACATTGAATGGGTTGTCTAGTCCAGCATCTGGATCTAGATCTCAACCTTACAAACATTAAAGGCCTATCTTATCCACAGCCTGCGCAGAGGCACGACTTCGCAGCTCGCCAACTTAAACATTAAATTACATTCAATTACAAATTAAAAAATGAGGGTTGTGCCTCTCTTCATCTTGAATGCACGCGCAAGACGTGGCTGGCTGGCTGACGTGGAGAGATGTTCCTATATCAACCCTGTAAGTTGATTCCTCCAATTTTTTCCACTCTAAAAGGATCGAGATAGATGACAAACAATATAATGATCCAATATGGATCAAACCGATAACCATTATGTCAAGTTTCGTCTTGAAAAGTTGTGAATACAACTTGTTGATAACACAATTCAAATCTAAAAGCACATTAAAAATATCATCTTGATTTTCATAATGAATTAGAAAATCAATTCTCCGCTTGCTATATGAACAAGTAAGGTTGACTAGAGGAAATAAATGAATCAAAGACGAGGAGATGTCACTCTCAATTTTTAGTTATATGCAGACACAAACCAATCAAAAAAGTGTTCGAGACCATTCACCAACTTTGGTTTTCCTTCCCTTTCTATATCAAACAATGACGAGGCAAATGAAATGACAACCATAACTAAACATTGTAATCATAGTTGTGAATATGTTTTAAGGATAGAGGCATTTTAAGCACAACTATGACCATCTTGTTGTGAATCGAAATAATTTGAGAGGATTGAAAAAAAATAAATTAAGTTGCCAAATTAAAACCCTCAAAACAACCATGCAATAATTATTTTTTTAAGATGAACAGAGGTGAAATTCCAAGCCTTACTACAAATTTTAAATGTTGAGGTCTAAGGATGAAAACCCAAAGGCCTTATTTCCTTCTTTATTCTCATAAATTCCTATTTGTTTTAAATACAAAGAAAACCAATATGAAAAGCACGAGTTTATAGCCAACTGAGATTGCATAGAAAATATATATAGTGTCAAAATGAGGCAATGAAATCAAACAAAAGAAATGAAATGGAAGAAACATTGAGAATACACTCAATCTTTTAAATGCCAAACTCACTTGCAACACTAAAACCATAATGTGAAGAAAACTCAAATATTGCATGAATCCTTCGAATACTTGAAGAGAAATGATCCTATACCTATTATATGGGTAAAGGGAAAATATATAGGGAAAATAATCTTCAAACAAATCAAATTGTATGACTCGAAACCAAGAGTGCCCAATACACACAAAGATCACTAAGAAAATCCCAAACAAGGTTACGTTATTTATGTTAATACAAGCAAAGATCACTAAGAAACTCAAGGAAAACATATTTGAATGTCCAAAAAAATAAGAAATAAAATCCTCTCTCAAAACGAAACCTTGTTCAAATCAATTCCTTTGTTTTAATAGTAACTAGAAGATGTTATATTATAAAAAGTTATAGCTGAGGCTCACAGGGAGATTACAAAATTTGCTAGCCTTGGATTTCAAGCAAAATTTCTACCTTATCTGTCGAATACAAAAAACACTTGTCCACAACAACTAAATCTCATATTTATTACATCAGTAAATTTAACAATTTTTTGACATAATAAAAGAAAAAAGAGTTCATGGATAAACTAAATTACGTGGTCAACTTTTTGTTACCATTAGTTTTGTTATTGAAGAAGATTTTTTCTTATTTACTATTGTCATCCAAGCTTCCTTTAATTTTTATGAGGTCCTTGTTGTTCGCTCCAATCCTAATTTGTCTTGATCTAGAGGTTCTAATTGTTCAAGACTCTTATCTTCTTCATCTTGATATTTCGAATTCACCTTATTTTGAGGGCTAAGAAGGGGTTTTGCCTCCTAATCCGTACCTTGAGAAGAATCATGTTTCCTTTCCACCATACCTTGTTGTCTTGATCCTTGATAAGATGGAAGGTCTTATTTTCATGGAGGGTCCCTAATTTTCTCTGAATCCACTTTGATCTCATCTAAGTGAGTGATCCGGATTATTTTTGGCACGAAATGAGAGTGGAGATATAA
>SNQJ01S0021783.1:76600-100430 GCA_010110895.2 Picea sitchensis | reverse complement strand
CTATATAAAATCAATCTTTGGTTTTAATTCATTGTGTTTACTAATGGTTATTATCATCTAGGTACAAACTGAGATCAAGGTTATTGTAGATAATGACATATCAATGGCCATTGTAGACTATATTTCAAATTTTAACGTCAAAAAGATTGTTATGGGATCATCTTCTCGAAACATAGTTACAAGGTAATATTGTTGTTAATGTTTGGAAATGGAGTGCTTCTAAATAATTCTAAACATCATTTTCAACTATATAAGGATTCAAGAAGGCCTGTCTGAATTAAATTTGTAAAATAAATCGTTAATAACTTAATTCCACCGAGTTTTATTATATGCGCCTTAAAAAATCCGATCTATCGAATTCTTCTCAGTTCACATGATTTTTTATGTGATTTCCAATTTGTCAATAACAGTCTGGCTACTAATGAATCAGAAAATGAAAAACAAATCAGGTAGCATCCTCGAGTTTTGTAATTTGAAGGTGTTGATTCAAATGAAAATCATGAGCATTGTATTTTTTTAGATTCTATTAGTCTATAGCTAAATTTTACTAGTTTTCTCTGCTTGTTATCTTCATGATTGTGCCCTGAACATATAATATTTGTCAAATTGGTTGTTTTATAGGAGGTTCATGGCCCCTGATGTACCATCAAGGGTGGCAAAGATTGCTCCAAGTTTTTGTACTGTATATGTTATATCAAAAGGAAAACTATCTTCAGTGAAATCAACTGTTTCTTTAGAGTCATTCCGGGGAAGCAAAGAAAATATCCCGAGTCCTTGCAATTTTGAAGGTTTAGATTATGGTTTTTTGATTGATTTTCAAATATTTTCCATCCAAAAAATTTCGGTTGATTGAATGCTTGGCCGCATGCCTTGACCACACGGCTGTGTGACTAATGAATCAGAAAACGAAAAACAGATCAGGTAGCATCCTCGAGTTTTGTAATTTGAAGGTGTTGATTCAAATGAAAATCATGAGCATTGTATATTTTTTTTTCAGATTCTATTAGTCTGTAGCTAAATTTTACTAGTTTTCTCTGCTTGTTATCTTCATGATTGAGCCTTGAACATATAATATTTGTCAAATTGGTTGTTTTATAGGAGGTTCATGGCCCCTAATGTACCAGCAAGGGTGGCAAATATTGCTCCAAGTTTTTGTACTGAATATGTTATATCAAAAGGAAAACTATCTTCAGTGAAATCAACTGTTTCTTTAGATTCATTCAGGGGAAGCAAAGAAAATATCCCGAGTCCTTGCAATTTTGAAGGTTTAGATTATGGTTTTTGATTGATTTTCAAATATTTTCCATCCAAAAAATTTCGGTTGATTGAATGCTTGGCCACATGCCTTGACCACACGGCTGTGTGAAATTTGATTCCATTGTACTTTTTGATTGAATATTCTTTGATATCATTATGTGAAAGATGTCTTTCCATGTTGCTTTTGAATTGGCAGAAGAAGCAGATCATCTAGTTTGGAAATCAACCACGTTTCTTAATTTTAACAATAACACGAGTAAAATAGGAATCAGGATGACTAATGAGGACAACGATGAGCCATCTACCTCTTTGGATATTCATTCAGGCGCATCCTCAATGCTAAGCACGGTGAGAGATAGACATATCCGTCATCATGTTCCCTCCAAGCATTTCTTGTATTTTGAATGCCTTATGAGCATATCTCGGTGAAAAACCTTAAAACACATGCTTATCTTCTCAGCTAGAGATGTCTTAGTGAAAACTCTCACAGAATCAATTCTCCCTCTGAATTTTCGGTTATGTCGACTACTTCTATATTATTAGCTACATGATATGTAGATTCCATGTTGTTGAGACTCAACTCAGTGCTTACTCTGTCTTTTTCCTTTCGCGCACTTTCTAGCCGGCCTAGATGTTTGACTATATTCCCTGTTCCCGTTCACTTGTCACGTTTTCTAGGTACATAGTTAACTTAGGATCCATCTTGGTCTTCTATGTCAGGACCTGGACTAAGTTATTTATAAAAGCATGGAGGCAATTTCAGCCTTTGAGTTTTGGGCCCTTAGGGCCCAAGATTTCAACTAGGCTCTATACCATGTAATAAACCTCATTTTAAATTAACGTTTAATTTTCTTCCCAAGTTTCTGTAATTTCTATAAGCCTTTAAAGAAGTAAAATTTCATAATTTACAATTTATCTCAACACTTACGCAAACACTTACATGACAATAAGTAATAATCTAAGAAAACCATTCATGAATTTGAATTTATATACCTCACTCTGATGCTATCCCTAACAACTTGTTCCTTCTTACTCTTGAACCTTCTCCTTAGGACACTCCAAAACCAGCCACCCTACCGAATAGTAACGCTTATCCCTAGGACATCAATGGACGCCCTAGCCCTCCAGCCCAAAACCTCCTCAACCCTCGGTGCACCAGGAATCCCATCAGAAACTAACTCTCTCCCAATACTCCAAGTTCTCCTCACTCGTAGAATGCATCCCCCTCCATAATCCTTCTCCACCCTTATGCCTCTCCCTTCAATCACTCTCTTCCACTTAATTTCGCTAAATATCTTATCCCTTTATTAATGCCTTATCCATTCATTTATTACTTCTATTAATTGTCTTATCCCTTTATTTAAATGTTTCCCTTCTACGTATTGGTTATGTTATCCCTTTGGGATAATGTGAATACTCATTTAACATTATATTTTATTTTACCCCTTAATTTAATATCTAATCAATTAATGACTCACTTAATAATTAATTATTCATTAACTCCTCATACATTATTTAATAATATCCAATTAGAATTATTATTTTTATTATTGGGATGTAAATACAATTTAGATAATCTTAGGATTATTATTAAATTAACCATCTCATTAGTTATAATACATACTATGTCATTTTATCACTGATGAAGTTTTAAATACACTAACTTGGCAAAATTTTCAACAACTATAGAGTTCTAGATGATATGCTTGGCCCCCTACAATAGGGCTTTCCTCTTAATCTTATCTTCAACTTATCTATCATTTCCATGTAGAGCTCATTCTCCTTTTGAAATTGAGCCATTCTTTCATCCTTTGCTTGCATCTCCATCTTCAATTTCTCTATGATCCCTTTTAGCACTTTGATTTATCCATCTTTCAGGCTAACTTCTTATGACATAGCCTCGACAAGTCCTTTAGTGTTTGGCCTACCTTCTATAGTAGGAGGTACAACTACAACCTCGTTTATTAATTTTTTCGGCTCATGACCACTCACCTTTTTCTCTTTGTTCTAGTCAGAATTCCTAGCCTTTGTGTAGCCAGTCCAATGCCTCTTGATTAAGTGTTTCATTTTCCTTTTCTAGAGCAACCAATTCCAATGTTTGTGGATGCTCTATGGCAAACATCTTGAATTTATTTTTCAAGCTTTGAATTAATTTGTCCTTTTAATCCAATGAGGATTTCAATCCTTTGGGGTCTCTGACCTAAACCTCTTGACTCCGGAGTCTTCCAAGCTCTTCTATATGCCTTTTCTTACCTTAATTTCCATTCCAATTTCAATGCATAATATGATAGCTTTGAATTCTTCAAGATTAAAATCAAATAATCAGAATACAACAAATCGGTGTTCCTGTGGAATTTGACTTTGTTTGGAGTGTTGATGTTGTCATACCTTTTATTTATCTCGGATACTTTGTCTTCATCTACAACCGCAATGGGCAAAGATCCTCTCAATATCCCTTACTATGAACAAAGAAGATTTATGTTGAGAAATATTTTCCACTTCAGGACTAAATTCCTCATCTCACCAAAAGCTATGTTTCCCTTCTCAAAGATAATGTTTTTCCAAATCTTCTTTAGATTGATAAAACGATTTAGATGTTTTATCAAAGATGTGTTTTTTTTTTTTTTTTTTTTTTTTTTTTTTTTTTTTTTTTTTTTCCTTTTCAACCTCTACATTGCCAGTGCCTTTTTCCACAATATCTAGATTTACTTTTCTCTGAGCTCTTCCTCCTCTAAATCCATCATCTATGGAGACTTTGTAATATTAATCTTCCTAGGAGGAGTTTGTTGATCACTAGTGCCCATGGCCTCGGACTGTTTTCTATAAACATTCATCTTAGGAAATTTGACTATCATTTTCTGAGGAGCTTGTTGTGTTTGACTTTGTTGAGGGTTGCTCCATTTTCCTCAGGTTTGAGATGGTTGCAAGATTGTTTCCATATCAATACAGACTTCTAGGGTTTTCTCTAAAATTATCAAACCCTCAACATGTTCATGCTCTATAAGGGGGTTGTTTGTTCATCAATATTCTCCTAGATATGATCTGCTGTGGATCATATATTCTTCCCTTTTAGTTAGAAAACAAAACTCTTGATCTTTTCTTGAATCCGAGATAGACATTGATCGAAGTTTTTAAATAAATAAAGGGGCATGATAAAAGGGAATTTTATGTTGGAGGCTTTGTGCAACTTTTTAGGAAATGCTCTGTCTCTGTGAGAGCACTTTCTTCCGGTGAATTCAAGGGAAAAGACTCTCGGGGTCAAAAAAGTAGGCAATAGATAGGGGGATTCAAGGCAACCATAAACCCAAATCACTGTTGAGTGTAAGAATAGAACACAACTTCAACCTGCTCTCTAGATTTATTGTATATAGGTCCCTGCGTCATCAAAAACTCTAGGTAGGTTGGTGTTGAAATCAAACTGTATTCATGGACATGACTTTATTAATGAAGATGAGAAAGGTAATTCTTTTGCATTCAGTGGACACAAATGTTGCTTCAGGAAATTATCTCTTATTGGTTTCCAAGAAAATCTTCATCAAATAAGTGTAATATTCCAATGCCTTAGAGAGAAAATTCACTAGCTGTTTTTGGATATTATTAGTTATGAATTGATCAAAATTGATGTAGACTGATAGACCAAACTCTAAATTTAAAAAGGTCAAAAGGAAACTGACCATGACTTCGGCTCACATGATTGTCACATTCAGACCTAAAAATTTGACTCAATTAGGGAACAACCCATTATACTTTCAATAACTATAATACTCATACTCCATTGGCAAAGACAAACTTTTGAATGATGTTCCGCTCTTGACAATTGTCCCAGAAAAACAAATCACTTAGCCTCGAAGTGGACACTCTCTCAGATACCCCACTACGCTTTCTTCATTAAAAAGGCCTTATAATCTATGAAAATGACTCGCTATAATCGAGAATCTCATATTGACATGCTATCTACTCTACACATGACCTTAGACCCTTGTTTATTAATGATGACCTTTTCTTCATGTGAATATTGCTCTGTGCACCAACCTATAAATTTGGGAAAGGGGAAAACGATTTTATAAACATAAGGTACTATGGTGGCCTCGGATCAAGCCAAGGAACGGTATATGCTTCCTATATTATCGCATGTGTTTCTTTTCCTGGACATAGAAATGTAAGAAATGGTGATTTCAAAGATCAAAGACGTCAATCTCGACCACTAGGGATTTTTCATTCACCACAAGGTCTTGTTATGTTACTAAAGTTATGATAGGGTCCATGGTGGTGATGAGAAATACTTGGAAATGAGCAGAAATGGCATGCAGTTGTTGTACTGTTGAGCTACAGTTGAATGATGTTGGTCGCGCCAAGTTTCAAATGGTCATGTTGTTCTAAATAATAATAAAAATACGTAACACATGCCCTTTTATACCTTTTCCAAATTTCTGGGGGTGTGAGGAAGTGGTTTGGGTAAACGCTTTTCACCCTAAAATGCACCTCGTGGTGCCACGTGGTCTCTGACTGAAAACCATGGTTTAGATTTCGCCCCGCTTTCCTAAATTAACTCCATGCGCCTCAAATGATTCTTGGATCATTTATCCTGAGAGGAGTTCATGATCCATCAGACGACTGTGTCCCATCAACTTAGCACCCCCGCCATATTTAGCCTCTCCTTGCCAGATGCTCTTATCCCCTTCTCTAGTTTGTCGAGCTTCCAAATCGGATTAGCACCTTGCCAGATCCTGAAATGTCGATTTTACATAAAAAAAACTTAATGGTGATAACATGGGTCTAACTAGGGATACTATCCTCCCAATGAGGTAGCAAAGAATTGAAGACCAAGTGCCTACCCATTGGGCTTTATTTTACCCCTGCAACTAAATCTATCAACATTCATTCACAAAAATCAAATAAATTCAACATAACTTAGGGCCTTCAATGCGGGCTTCAATTTTTGTTGATTTAATTTCAACTGCTTCAAATGAAAAAACAAAATGGTTATATACAATGAATTGAAAGGGTGAAAATTCCTTTGCTGCAGATAATTTTTGAGAAACCTTCCATTCATAGGTCCTCCACCAGCGAGATCTCCATTGTGTTCCTATAGCAGATAGGAATTATTTCCATGGTATGCCACAATTTTGAAAGGTCCTATCCATAGATGATCACCTCCATGCTTTCCTCCTGCTTTCATTCCCCTGGCATCCCATGTCAACACCAAATCCTCCTACTTTGAAATCATCTTCCTTAGCATGCCTGTCAAAATCCTTTTTAATCTTTCTTGTTGAGAGTTGTTGAAGTCTTTCTCTTGTTTTTGGACATTGATTAGTCTATATTTGTTTCCCCCTCGAGTGGTATCCGGTCTCAACATCTTTCTCCTCAGAAATATCATCATTGGCAAAATTTAATGAGAGGAAAAATTGCCTATGTTCCATACACAATCTCGAAGGGTGAAGTGGCAATAGACGTTTTAGTGGTGATCTTGTCATCCCATAGTGCATGGATGAGCTTCTTGTTCCAAGCCTTTTTGTTGTCTTGCAACAACTTTTTGATAATCGGGGTCAAGATTTTATTGGATGACTCAACCAAACCATTACCCTAAGGGTAATAAGATGTGGAATGACCAAGATTTATATTGTAATCACTGCAAAATTTTCCATCTTTTGGACTTCTTAAATGTTGCATTGTGTGTAATGATTTTGATTGGACAACTAAACCTAGACAAAATATTGTAATTGTCTTATCCTTTATTTAAATGTTTCCTTTGATGCATTGGTTATTTTTATCCCCTTCTTTGGGATACGTACTCCCATTTAACATTATATTTTATTTTACCCCCTTTAATTTAATCTCTTAATCAATTAATGACTCACTTAATAATTAATTATTCATTAACCTTCATGTACATTATTTAATAACATCCAATTAGAATTATTATTATTGATATAAATACAATTTAGATAATCTTTATGATTATTATTAAATTAACCATCTTAATAGTTAAAGGTCATTACCTATACTGCCTTTATCATCGATGAAGTTTAAATACACTCTGAACATGGTAGCTTCAACAACTATTATAGAATCCCATATGATATGTTTGGCCCCCTACAATGGATCTCTATTCTTAATCTCATCTTCAACTTATCTATCATTTCATGTAGAGCTTCATTCTCCTTTGAAATTGAGCCATTCTTTCATCCTTTGTTTGCATCTCCATCTTCAATTTCTCTATGATCCCTTTTAGCACTTTGATTTATCCATCTTTCAGGCTAATCCTCTTGTGACATATCCTGGACAAGTCCTCAGTTTGGCCTACCTTATAGTAGGAGGTACAACCATAACTCGCTTAACAATTTTTCCTCGGCCCTAAGGACTAATCTCACTTTTTCTCATTCTAGATGCAACACCCTATATTTGTAGTCCAATGTCTCTTGATGAAGTCTTTCATTTTCCTTTTCTAGAGCAACCAATTCCAATGCTCCAGGATGCTCTATGGCAAACATCTTGAATTTATTTTTCAAGCTTTGAATTAATTTGTCCTTTTAATCCAATGAGGATTTCAATCCTTGGGGGCCTTCAGATTCCAACCTCTGGACTCTGAGGCTTCCAAGCTCTTCTATATGCCTTTTCTTACCTTAATTTCCATTCCAATTTCAATGCATAATATGATAGCTTTGAATTCTTCAAGATTAAACTCGGGT
Source organism: Picea sitchensis (assembly GCA_010110895.2). Classification (NCBI taxonomy): domain Eukaryota; kingdom Viridiplantae; phylum Streptophyta; class Pinopsida; order Pinales; family Pinaceae; genus Picea; species Picea sitchensis. The sequence goes on along the minus strand of SNQJ01S0021783.1, from coordinate 92,484 downwards.
AATCAATACAACATATCATTGGTGTTCCTATGGAATTTGACTTTGTCTGGAGTGTTGATGTTGTCATACCTTTTATTTATCTCTGATACTTTGTCTTCATCTACAACTCCAATGTTAAAGGTACTCTTCTCAATATCCCTTACTATGAACAAAGAAGATATATGTTGAGAAATATTTTCCACTTCAGTGACTAAATCCCTCATCTCACCCAAAGCTATGTTTCACTTCTCAACATAGTGTTTTTCCAAATATTCTTTAGATTGATAATATGCCCTAGATGTTTTATCAAATATGTCTTTCTTACTGCTAAAGGTTCTTTAGTTGCCTTCACTTTGGAGTTTTCTTCCTTTTCAACCTCTCTACACATCGTACCACTTTCCACCATATCTAGATTCACTTGTTTCTTAGGCTCTTCCTCCTCTAAATCCACTATCTATGGAGACTTTGTAATATTCATCTTCCTAGGAGGAGTTTGTTGATCACTAGTGCCCATGGCCTCTAAACTACTTCTCTTGCTATAAACACTCATCTTAGGAAATTTGACTATCAAATGAGAGCTTGTTGTGTTTGACTTGTTTGCAGTGTTGCCTCCATTTCAGGTTTGAGATGGTTGCAAGATTGCTTCCATATCAACATAGACTTCTAGGTTTACAATTTTATCTAAACCCTCAACATGTTCATGCTCATAAGGGGCATGTTTTTCATCAATCTTCCTTTGGATATGATTTGATGTGGATAATACTTCTTCCTTAGAAGGAAAACAAAACCTTTGATCTTTTCTTGAATCCTAGATAGACATGATCGAAAAGTTTTTAACAATAAAGGGCAGTGATAAAAAGGAATTTTATGTTGGAGGCTTGTGCAACTTTAGGAAATGCTCCGTCTCATATATGATTCTTCCGGTGAATTCCAAGGGAGACTCGGGGTCAGAAAAATAGGTAATATATAGGTGGATTCATGACAACCATAAAACTATATTACTATTGAGTGCATGAATAGAACACAATCCCCAACTCTGTTCTCTAGATTTGGTTGTATATAGCTCCTCATGTCATCCAAACTCTAGGTTGGTATTGAAAAATCAAAATTCTGTAGACCATGGACATGACTTTATTAATGAAGATGAGAAATGTAATCCCTTTACATTCTAAATGATATGAATGTCGCTTCAATAAATTCTTCATTGGTTTCCAAGAAAATCTTCAACAAATAGGTGTAATATCTGAAATGACTTAGAGAGAGAAAATTCACTAGTTGTTTATGGATATTATCAGCTATGAATTGATCAAAATTGATGTAGACTGACAGACCAAACTCTAGACCTAAAAGGTCAAAAGGAAACCGAGCATGACTTCGACCACATGATTGTCATTATCTAGACCTAAAATTTGACTCAATAGGGAACAAACCCATTATACTTCAATAACCATAATACTCACACTCATCAAGTAAAGACAAAAATCTTTGAATGATGTTCGCTTGACAACACCTAAAAACAACCACGAGTCTGATGGATACTCTCTCCAGATACCCTAATTAGCTGCTTCATTAAAGGCTCATAATTTACAAAATGACTCATATATCGAGGGAATCTCAATTGAAAGACTTTCTACCCTACACATGACCTTAGACCCTTGTTTATTAATGATGACCTTTTCTTCATGTGAATATTGTTCGCTGCAATTCAACCTATAAATTTGGGAAAGGGAAAGCGAATTCTACAACATACAGGACTGGTGGCCTCGACTGCCTAAGGAACGGGGTGTATATGCCTTCCTACATCGCCGTGTTTCTTCTCGATAGAAATGAGAAATGGTGATTTCAAGATCAAAGACGCCCTAATCTCGATCAATTAGGGATTTTTCATTCACCACAAGGTCTTGTTATGTTATCGGGTTATGATAGGAGCCATGGTTGTGACGAAAAAATACATGGGAATGAGTGGAAATGGCGGCAATTTCACATGAGACTGCTGAGCCGCACCGAGGGTGGTCGCGCTTTGTTTCAAAATGGTCATGTTGTTCAATAATAATAATAAATGACGTAACACATGCCCCTTTATACCTTTCCAAATTTCGAGGGCATGAAGAAGTGGTTTGGCGAAACCCGCTTACCCCAGTCGCACCGGTGGTGCCACGTGGTCCCGACCGAAAACTATGGTTTAGATTTCGCCCACTTTCCCAAATTAACCTCCATGCGCCTCCTCTAAATGATTCTTGACCGTCGATCCGAGAGTTCATGATCCACGACGATCAGTCCCATCAACTTAGCACTCTCACCATATTTAGCCTTCCCTACCAGATTTATCCTCTCTGTCGAGCTTCCAAATCGGATTAGCACCTTGCCAGATCCTGAAATGTCGATTTTACATAAAAACTTAATGCGATACATGGGCTCCAACTAGGGATACTATCCTCCCAATGAGGTAGCAAAGAATGGAAGACCAAGTGCCTACCCATTGGGCTTCTTATTTCACTTATGCAACCAAATCTATCAACATCTTATTCAAAATCAAATTATACTTAACATAACTTAGGGCCTTCACTTCGAGCTTCAATTTATACTGATTTGATTTCGATTTCTTCAAATGAGAAACAAAATCATTATATACAATGAATAGGCAGTGAAAAATTCCTTTAATGCAGATAATTTTTGGAGAAACCTTCCATTCATAGGTCCTCCACCAAAGAAATATCCATTATGTTCTTGTATAAGATAGGCATTATCATTGTATGCCACATTTTTGAAAGGTCCCATCCATAGATGGTTAAATTTCCCATGTTTTCCTCTGCCTTCATTCCTGGCATCCCATGTCAGAATAAATCCCCAATTCTCTGAAATCATCTTCCTTAGTATGCTTATCAAAATATTTTTTAATCCTACCTTGGTGTAGTTGAGAGTTGTTGAAGTCTTTCTCTCTTGTTTTCTAGACATTGATTAGTTCATTTGTTCTCCCCTGAGTGGTATCTGGTTCAACATCTTTCTCCTGTAGAAATATCATCACTGTTAATCCTAATGAAGTAGGAAAATTGCCTATGTGCCATACACAATATGGAAAGGTGAAGTAGCAATAGACCTTTTAGTAGTGATCCTTTCAACCCATAGTGCATGGATGAGCTTCTTTGTTCCAAGCCTTTTGTTGTCTTGCAACAACTTTTTTATAACTCTGGTTAAGATCTTGTTGGATTACTCAGCCAACCCATTACCTTGAGGATAATAAGATGTGGAATGGCCAACATTTATATTGTAATCACTTACAAAATTTCTCCATCTTTGGACTTAAATGTTGCATCATGGTGTAATGATTTTGATTTGACACCAAAACCTAGACAAAATATTGTACTGGTTCTATCCTTTATTTAAATGTTTCCTTGACGTAGACACACAAGCATCCCCCTTGGGACAATGTGAATTTCCCTTTTACGTATTGGTTACGTTATCCCCCTTTGGGATACGTAACCCCATTTAACATTATATTTTATTTTACCCCCTTAATTTAATACTTAATCAATTAATGACTCACTTAATAATTAATTATTCATTAACCCTCATGTACATTATTTAATAATATCCAATTAGAATTATTATTATTGATATAAATACAATTTAGATAATCTTTAGGATTATTATTAAATTAACCATCTTAATAGTTAAGGGTCATTACAGCTATGCTGTCTTTATCACTGATGAAGTTTAAATACACTCTGAACTTGGCAGCTTCAACAACTATAGAATCCCAGATGATATGCTTGGCCCCCTACAATAGGACTTTGCCTCTTAATCTCATCTTCAACTTATCTATCATTTCATGTAGAGCTTCATTCTCCTTTTGAAATTGAGCCATTCTTTCATCCTTTGCTTGCATCTCCATCTTCAATTTCTCTATGATCCCTTTTAGCACTTTGATTTATCCATCTTTCAGGCTAACTTGTGACATATCCTGGACAAGTCCTTTAGTGTTTGGCCTACCTTCTATAGTAGGAGGTACAACTACAACTCTGTTTAACAATTTTTTCTGCTCCTATGACCACCTCACCTTTTCTTGTTCTAGCTGCAACGCCCTAGCCTTGTAGTCCAATGTCTCTTGATGAAGTCTTTCATTTTCCTTTTCTAGAGCAACCAATTCCAATGTTTGTGGATGCTCTATGGCAAACATCTTGAATTTATTTTTCAAGCTTTGAATTAATTTGTCCTTTTAATCCAATGAGGATTTCGCCCCTTGGGGGCCTTCAGATTCCAACCTCTTGACCTGAGGCTTCCAAGCTCTTCTATATGCCTTTTCTTACCTTAATTTCCATTCCAATTTCAATGCATAATATGATAGCTTTGAATTCTTCAAGATTAAACTCAGGTAGTCAGAATACAACATATCACTGGTGTTCCTATGGAATTTGACTTTGTCTGGAGTGTTGATGTTGTCATACCTTTTATTTATCTCGGATACTTTGTCTTCATCTACAACTGCAATGTAAAAGATCCTCTTCTCAATATCCCTTACTATGAACAAAGAAGATATATGTTGAGAAATATTTTCCACTTCAGGGACTAAATCCCTCATCTCACCCAAAGCTATGTTTCCCTTCTCAGCATAATGTTTTTCCAAATCTTCTTTAGATTGATAATATGCCCCAGATGCTTTATCAAAGATGTGTTTTTTGCTGCTAAACGTTCTTGAGCTTCCTTCACTTTGGAGTTTTCTTTCCTTTTCAACCTCTACAATACTGGTACCACTCTCCACTGTATCCGTATTTACTTGTTCTTTAGGCTCTTCCTCCTCTAAATCCACTATCTATGGAGACTTTGTAATATTCATCTTCCTAGGAGGAGTTTGTTGATCACTAGTGCCCATGGCCTCTGAATTGCTTCTCTTTCTATAAACATTCATCTTAGGAAATTTGACTATCAGTTTCTGAGGAGCTTGTTGTGTTTGACTTTGTTGGAGGGTTGCCTCCATTTTCTGTGTTTGAGATGGTTGCAAGATTGCTTCCATATCAACATAGACTTCTAGGTTTGCCAGCTTATCCAAACCCTCAACATGTTCATGCTCATAAGGGGGTTGTTTGTTCATCAATCTTCTCTTGGATATGATTTGATGTGGATAATACTTCTTCCTTGTAGTTGTGAAAAACAAAACTCTTTGATCTTTTCTTGAATCTGAGATAGACATGATCGAGTTTTAACAATAAAGGGGCATGATAAAAGGGAATTTTATGTTGGAGGCTTTGTGCAACTTTAGGAAATGCTCTGTCTCAGATATAATTCTCTTCCTGGTGAATTCAAGGGAAAAGACTCTGGGGGTCAGAAAAATAAGCAATATATAGGGGGATTCATGAAAACCATAAACCTAGATCACTATTGAGTGCATGAATAGAACACAATCCCCAACTCTGTTCTCTAGATTTGGTTGTATATAGGTCCTCATGTCATCCAAAACTCTAGGTAGGTTGGTATTGAAAATCAAATTGTAGACCATGGACATGACTTTATTAATGAAGATGAGAAATGTAATCCTCTTACATTCAGTTGATATGAATGCTGCTTCAATAAATTCTCTTATTGGTTTCCAAGAAAATCTTCAACAAATAGGTGTAATATCTGAAATGACTTAGAGAGAGAAAATTCACTAGTTGTTTATGGATATTATCAGTTATGAATTGATCAAAATTGATGTAGACTGATAGACCAAACTCTAACTGAAAAAAAGGTCAAAAGGAAACCGATCATGACTTCGACCACATGATTGTCATTATCTAGACCTAAAATTTGACTCAATAGGGAACAAACCCATTATACTTCAATAACCATAATACTCACACTCATTGGCAAAGACAAAATCTTTGAATGATGTTCTGGTTTGACAATTGTCTGTAAAAACAAATCACGTAGCTCTGATGGACACTCTCTGTATACCCTAATTAGCGTTTCTTCATTAAAAGGCTCATAATTTGCGGAAAATGACTCTGTTATACTGAGGGAATCTCGAATTGAAAGACTCTCTACCCTACACATGACCTTAGACCCTTGTTTATTAATGATGACCTTTTCTTCATGTGAATATTGTTCAGTGCACCAACCTATAAATTTGGGAAAGGGGAAAGCGATTTCGACAACATAAGGTACTATGGTGGCCTGGACTGCTTCAAGGAACGGTATATGCCTTCCTACATTATCAGACAGGTTTCTTCTGGACATAGAAATGGGAGAAATGGTGATTTCAGTATCAAAGACGTCTGAATCTCGATCAATTAGGGATTTTTCATTCACCACAAGGTCTTGTTATGTTACTGAAGTTATGATAGGAGCCATGGTTGTGACGAAAAATACATGGGAATGAGTGGAAATGGCGTGCACTTGGCGTACTGTTGAGCTGCAGCTGAATGAGGGTGGTCGCGCCAAGTTTCAAATGGTCATGTTGTTCGAAATAATAATAAAATACGTAACACATGCCCTTTTATACCTTTTCCAAATTTCGGGGGTGTGAGGAAGTGGTTTGGGGAAACCCGCTTTTCACCCCAAAATGCACCTGGTGGAGCCACGTAGCCCCGACCGAAAACCATGGTTTAGATTTCGGCCCACTTTCCGAAATTAACCTCCATGCAGTTTCTCCCCCCGAAATGATTCTTGACCGTCGATCTGGAGAGTTCATGATCCACGACGTATCAGGTCCCATCAACTTAGCACCCCTGCCATATTTAGCCTCTCCCCGCCAGATTTATCCCCTTCTCTAGTTTGTCGAGCTTCCAAATCGGATTAGCACCTTGCCAGATCCTGAAATGTCGATTTTACATAAAAAAAACTTAATGGTGATAACATGGGCTCCAACTAGGGATACTATCCTCCCAATGAGGTAGCAAAGAATGGAAGACCAAGTGCCTACCCATTGGGCTTTATTTCACTTATGCAACTAAATCTATCAACATCTTATTCACAAAAATCAAATTATACTCAACATAACTTAGGGCCTTCACTTCGAGCTTCAATTTATACTGATTTGATTTCGATTTCTTCAAATGAGAAACAAAAATGGTTATATACAATGAATTGAAAGGGTGAAAATTCCTTTAAGCGAGATAATTCTTGAGAAACCTTCCATTCATAGGTCCTCCACCAGCGAGATCTCCATTGTGTTCCTATAGCAGATAGGAATTATTTCCATGGTATGCCACAATTTTGAAAGGTCCTATCCATAGATGGTCAAATTTCCCATGCTTTCCTCTGTTTTCATTCCTGGCATCCCATGTCAACACCAAATCCCCCACTTTGAAATCATCTTCCTTAGTATGCTTGTCAAAATCTTTTTTAATCTTTTCTTGGTGCAGTTGAGAGTTGTTGAAGTCTTTCTCTCTTGTTTTTTGGACATTGATTAGTTCATTTGTTCTCCCCTGAGTGGTATCTGGTTCAACATCTTTCTCCTGTAGAAATATCATCATTGGCAGTCCTAATGAAGTAGGAAAAATTGCCTATGTTCCATACACAATCTGGAAGGGTGAAGTGGCAATAGACGTTTTAGTGGTGATCTTGTCATCCCATAGTGCATGGATGAGCTTCTTGTTCCAAGCCTTTTTGTTGTCTTGCAACAACTTTTTGATAATTCTGGTCAAGCTTTTATTGGATGACTCAGCCTGAGGATAATAAGATGTGGAATGGCCAACATTTATATTGTAATCACTGCAAAATTTTTCCATCTTTTTGGACTTAAATGTTGCATTGTGTGTAATGATTTTGATTGGACAACCAAACCTAGACAAAATATTGTTCTCCAAAAAATGAATGATAATAGTATATGTGGCTTGCTTGGTGAGAACTGCTTCAATCCACTTGGTGAAGTAATCCATCGCTGTCAGTATCCACTTGTGTTGAGATGAGGACTACAGATGAATTTCTCCTATGAAATCAAGGCCCCATTGTCTAAAAGGTTCTTCAACATAGATAGGCTTCAAGGGAAAAGGTTGCAGTTTTCTCTTCCCATCAATAATTTGGCATTCATGACAACTTGAAACTTCTTTGTAAACATCATAAAAAATGCTAGGCCAATAGAAACCAACCCTTAATATCATGTGCACAGTAGTTTTCCAATAATGGTTCCCTCCATAATCACCTTTATGAAACTCTCTGATGGTCTTTTCTCCTTCTCCCTCTAGTAAACAACTCAACAAGATTCCTCCTAGATCCTTCCAATACTGAGATTTATTTAGAATACAGAACTTTGCTTCTTTTAGCTTCAAAATCCTAGCCTTGGTTTTTCTCAATTCAGGAGGATCCAACAAATTCCTCAACACATAAATAATGTCAGCATACCATGGGGAGTTAAGGAATTTTTGAGATACCCAAGGGACCTTTTCTTCTTCTGAATTTGCTGACAAAACAAATATGAAATTAATTCCCAAGAGATCACAATTTGTCTATGCCATTAGCTTTGCAAGTCCCTGCTCCTTGATTAACTTGGTAGGTTTGATATCAAGGTCATACTCCAACAACACAACTATCCACTTGCCCCTTTTTCCCTCAGGATCAGGTTGATTTAAAATGTCTTTCACAAATCTGTTGGGCACATAAGCAATGGTATGAGAATGCAAGATATAAACTCTAAACTCCTTTAGGGATTTGACCAGTTCATATGCATGCTTCTCCATGATATCATACTTCAATGGGGAATCCCTCAATGTCATGATATAGTATGCTATAGGCCTCTCAAAATTTTGTTCATATTTTTGTAACAAGACACCGACAATGGTGTGCTTTGAGGCAAAAGAAAACAGTATAAAGTATTTTTCAAAATTGGGACTGGCCAACACTGGGGCTTTGGTCAATGCCACTTTAATATCTTCAAAATATTTTCTGGCTTTAGGGGTCCACTTTATCTCACTTCCTTTCTTGATCATGTTAGTGATATGCTTTATGATTTTAGCCAGGTTAGGGATGAATCTTCTCAAAAAATTTACTTTCCCCAGGAAAGATTGCACTTCTTTCTTGCTTTTGGGTGTGCCAATTTTGAGGATTCCCTCAACTTTCTTGGGATCTATATTTATTTCCTCCTTTGAAATAATGTGACCAAGCAACTTTCCCTCTTCCATGTCAAAATTAGACTTCTCGGGGTTCAATGAAATGCCAAACTTCCTACACTTTTGAAAAGTCCTCCTTAGATGTTTAAGATGTTCTTCATTAGAAACTGAATATACAATGATATCATCTAAGTAAATGACAATAAATTTATCTTTCTCATCAAAAAAGGCTATATCCATACCCCTTTGAAAAGTTTCTCCTGCATTCATGAGCCCAAAATGCATTTTGGCATACATAAAGGTGCCCCATGGTGTTGTAAAGGCTGTCTTTTCCTGATCATCAGGGTTTACCATGATTTGATTGTATCCAGAGAAACCATCCATCATTGATATTTTTTTAGAACCAACCACTTTATATATAATGTGATCTATTTTAGGCAGTGGGTAATTGTCCTTGAGAGATACCTAGTTCAGATTTCTAAAGTCTACACATAATCTTATCTCTCTACCTTCTTTCTGACAGGTACCCAATCTTCCACCCACTTAGAAAATATCAGAGCCACTATGATCTTGGCTTCAAACAACTTATTTATCTCCTTTTCAATCAAGGGAAACAACAAAGGACTAATTCTTCTTAATTTATGCTTGAAAGGTTTATGATCTTCTTTGATTGGAATCAGATGTTCAATCACCTTGGTATCATAAACTTTCAGATCCTCATAACTCCAGGAAAAAACATCAGGAAATTATTTCATTAAATTGATATACCTTTGTTTAACCTTTGGGCTAAGTTTCTTGGATAGATTCATGATCTTGGGATCCTCCTGAGTCCCAATGTTGCAATCTTCACCATCTCCATCATTTATAGTAATTTTAGGACACTTGGCCACATCATTGTTGTCAAAGAGTTTTTCTAATGGGACTAGGCCTTTGGGAATGATGTTATTTTTTAGCTGCATTATATCCTTACCAACAATCTAATTTTTGAAATAGCCATCATTTGTGTACACAACTGCATCTTCTTCTTCACCACAATATTCCTCATAAATATTCAAATTTTCAAATTCACCCTCCATCTTCATGAAACTTAATGTTATTAGGCATTGTTGTTTTGTGCTTGACCTCAATCTCATATCTTTTGTTAGGAAAAATTGGAATTTTGAAAATTGAGGCTAAAGTAGCCAAGGCATCAACAATCTGATTCTGCCCCCTTGGAATCACTGAAAGATTATACTCTGGAAATTCTTCAATAAGACCAAGAACTATATTCCTATAGGCTCTTAATATGGGACGCTTTGCTTGATATATACCCTTTATCTGATTTATAATCATCTCAGAATCTCCACGTACAATTATCCTCCTAGAACCCATTTCTTTCAATGTCTTCAATCCTAACACTAATGCCTCATATTCAGCCATGTTATTTGTGCAATCAAAATCAAGCTTGTAAGAACAAAGTTTGGTACCTGATTTGGGGGGGTTAATCCGCACACCATCCCCTTCTCCTTCTCTGCTGACAGCTCCATCAAAGATCATATTCCATATTTCTTTTTCTACTTTGTTTTGTTGGTCTAAAAATTTCTATGTTTGTTGATCAGGTTTGTCTTTGATAGTCATATCAGTCTTTGGAACCTCCTCTTCAAAACTCAAATCATTAAAGAAAATAGAAGAACCAATCTCAATTTCCACAGAATAAATGGGATGGTTGTTTGGTTGGGCTTTGTTACTGACCATGTATTTGAGCAATACTTCCCTGTACAACGTCCTATCTTGACCAAAGACAAGAATAGTGGCATATGACATATCCATTTGCAAAGTCCCTTTTAAATTTGCATCCCATGACCTAGATAACAACATACCAAATTTAGGAGGGATATCAACAACCACCACATCCATGACTATATTTTTTGTTGGAATTTGAGACAAAGATACCACCAGATCTTTGATTAGGCCCAAGCACTTCACCTTCCTTGATTCAAAGGAGAAAATATCTTTGTAAGTCCTTGTAATGTCCAGGCCCAATTGGTCCATGACTACCTTTGGCATCAGATTATGGGATGCTCTTGAATCCAACATAACATTGTGCAGAGTCATATCATGAATCTTCATACTAACATAGAAAGGAGGGACTTCATCAGCCTTAATACTCTCCTCTACACGTGGGCCAATCAAGATGGCAAGATGATCATCTTGTATATTTAAAGTATCTAAAGTTTCTTCCATCTTGAGCATCTTAATGATCAGATTTCTATATTCAATATTATTTATCAGCTCATTGAATGGAACAAAGATTTTAATTTTTTCCATCTCACTTTGAAAGTTAAAGGAAGATGAAGTTTTCTCTACCTCTTTTATGACTATATCCTTTCTTGGTTCAATTACTTTCTTTGGAGGTTCTTCCTTTTTCTTTCCTTTCCCCACAACATCCTTTGCAACATAGTCCTTCTTAGGCTGACTTGAAGAAGGTGTATTATTTTGAGATACTTTGGTAGGATTTCCCTTTGGAGGATTTGCAAGTACCTTTTTGTTTCGAAGATTATATTGTTTCTGGAATTGCATGATGGCATTCTACAACCCTGTCTGGTAATCTTCCTTTTTCCACTGAAAGCATTTTATCATTCTCCTGCATGAAGATTTCATGTAAATCCATGAACGGGTCATGTTCTTCTTTAGTCAAAAACACCTTTGTTTCATCGCTATCACAACAATGCATGTTGTCTTTAAAATTTCCATCAAAATTTTCATTTACATAATTATTTTGAAAAGGAGGTCTTATTTGTTGATCACCTTGGTTCCTCTGATCTCTTTGTCTGATTTGTGGAACTACTGATCTCCGTTTGTTTCTGGGTGGAACATCAGCCTACTCTCTAGTGTTAGTATTATTATTTAAATACATCCTCTCTATGATTTTCCCCGTGGTCTGCATCATCAATTCAAACCTCTCTTCTGATGGATGTGAGGTTGAAGGCTGCGCCTTATATTGAACCTTGTTCATGTCCTCGTTAGAATTATATTTGATATTTCCTGAAGACATTAGATTTACTTCAACTTCTATTGCATCACTCATCATATCATCTAGTGAAGTGGATCTTATTTACCTCAACAACAAAAAAAAATCACTTTCAAAGGAATCAACATATCTAAGTTGAGTAGCCCTGGGACAAGGTTTTACTTCAATAGGAATTGAGTTGTAAACTTTGATAAATCTAGCTGAAAACTCCTGTACTGTTTCAATAGGTGACCTTCTCATGTTGTTATAATGGGTTAGCAACTGAAGGGGGTTTTTCTTGTCACCCCACTTTGCAAGAAAAATCATTTAAAAGGATTCAAAATTTTTGATACTTGTTGTTGGGAGAGTTCTGAACCATTTTCTGACTTCTCCTACAAGACTTTGTGCAAACAACCTAATTTTTGCATCTTCAAAATCTACTTCTTCTAGGTCTATAAAATCATTGAACCAGTCTAAGTGTTTTTGGGATGACACATTGCCTTTAGCATCATACAACTTGATCCTCTGATTATATTTCCATGGCAAATAATGTAACTAAACAAGTAGAACAAGAGGGGAAAACCTAGCTGCCATGGATGCAATAAGAACTTGAAGTGGTTGTTGGTTCTGAGTAGGAATCACAAGAGGTTTAGTAGAGGAAGCTAAAATTAAATCTTGGAACCGCTTCTTATCAAAGATGATCTCGTTCAAAAAAGACTCATATTTAGTTATGAAATGAGCTTGCTCAAATTTCAAATCAAAATCAAGGTCTTCGATGCTTGTCACTCCATCTTTGGGAAAGGATAGATATCTGTCTAGACACAAAACTGGGCTTATTGGCTTTTCTTTTCTTTTGTGTACAATTTTTTCAGGATCAAACACATGGATTACTGCTTCTGGGTCTGGGTTTCTCCTGGTATGAATTCTCTTGGAAGCCAGGATTTCTAGCTCAAACTACTTTATGCTACTAGTCTCTTTATAATGGAGTTTCCAGGATAGATATAGTCTCATCCAATAAGGTGTTTTATTCACTGTCACCCTCAGGAATCAAATCTGAATCTTTAAGTTGTTCTTTTCCCAGGGAATATTTCACTTTCAATCCCTGACAACGATGCCAGAATGTTAGCACTCTGTAAATTTGTTTGGTTGATAAACAAATGACAGAGGTAACCTACAAACCAACTTTAGAGTTGGGTACTAGCCTAATCATCTCAGAGAGGGATCTCTCCTGTCACTTGGTATTTATTTGACAATCAATGGATATGTTTTTTTTGTTTTGTTTTTTTTTTTATAATTTTGCTGGCAAGGAAGGAGAGGGACACTTAGGGATATGGAGTCAAACTTCTAAAAATGAATGGAATCACTGAATGGTTGGTAGAACTTTCTATAGGATAAAGGATAAATGAGGCGATAAATCTAAGTTATAATTTTTAAATTTACAGAGTGTAAGAAGAAAAGAAAACATATAACTGCATCAGAGCATTAAATAAATGAATTCTGAATTAGTTAGGAATAACTTAACACAATTTAAATTGCTTCAGCCGAGAGCATCAAAAGATGAATTCTGGGCCTTTGACTATCCAATTTAAATAGAAGACAGTGAAAATGAAATAAAAAATATAGGAAATACATACAAAGAGAGGAGACAAAGCTCAGATCACCACCATTAGAATCTTTTCATGGAAACTTCAAGTCTTCTGCATGTGTATTCAATTCAGCTTCAAAAAATTACATTCAAGTTCTGAATAGCTAAAATTGGGCCCTTGCACTTCTGCCAACATCTAATACATTTGGAACTCCTAATATTTATACAATTCGAGTTACTTCGGTTTGAAACTGATTACAATGATAAGAATGAAATGTTTTAGTTTCTGAAACTAATTACAATAATTACAAATGATAGTTTCGGTTTGAAACCGATTACAATAATTAGCAAGAAAACGTTTGGTGATCCAGATTATGGTTCCTTTGACACTTTAGTCATGTATTTTTCCACTTGTTATGCTATGGTCCTCCACCTAATATTCCATCTTTAGTGACACATGGACATCATCTACTGGACCCTGGAAAACTTCACTTTGTCTTACCCAACTGTACTATCTCCTACCATTGCAATTCAAAAGGGATATCATAATATATCATTTCTTTGATCAGGATCTCCAAGTCAATGAAGGAAGAATATGTCATGACTGGTAGTCCAATTTTTACTGCTTTGAACTGATTCAAAATCTCAAAGTCTGTAATCAAATGCTCAACCAGGGTAGCTCCTTTCAGATTTTCCTCTAGGGTTTCGTTGGAGTGATCCATTATGCACTGAGTGAGGAGAGCATTGTATTCTTCCTGATCATATAATTTTCCTTTGCCATCCAAAAATGGTGGGAGGCCTTTGATAAACAATTCTTCAAACAAAACTTTGAACTCTTGCACACTTTTCTCCATCCGTGTTGCCTTGGTTTGGACTTATTTCAATAGGTTATGTTTAGAAATAACCCTTTTGGCCTAGATGATCAATGCAATTCTATCTTTAACTCCAATAGTTTGAAGTTCTACAGTAGGAATGGAGTTGAGTAGATTTATGGAATTTTGGGCCTATTATCGCACAGTTTGTAGGAAAAGGTTTAGGTAGCTTGGAGTCAAGGCTCAAACTGGCGTAACAGGAGCTTCCCCACCCACTGTCACCTCGATGGGGATCTCTTTCTATTTTGGGTGGCTAATCCCAAGGGAGACGTCCCTAGTAATCTGGGGTTCTGAAGGAGAAGGATCAAGGGTTTAGGGCTTCAAAGGTTTTCCCTTCACAGATTACTGCCAAAATGATAGTCAAGGGGAAGATCTTCCACTGAATGGCACCTGTTTGCGAGACAAGGCAAATAAAACTAAAAGAACGCTGCAGTGGTTAGTACTTCAAATATTAATGACTATCTTTAATACATATGAGCAATAATGGATGTAATTATTGACGAAGTCAATGATTGCTAATAAAGACAAAATCTTATAATACTTCTTCAATAAATACAAAAGATACTTGCATTCAATGTGTGAAATCAAATCCTTGTATTATCACAATGCAGTAAATGTCATAAATCTGCTCATATATATATATAATGTTGTTGCGTCACACCTGCTAAAAGGTGACGTCAGCCCTATTTCAGCTAGACAAATAAGTGGACCTTTTGCTAACTAAACCAATAAAAAAGTTCAACACTTAAATGTTTATCAAAAGAGGGCAAAGCCACAACGTTTCCACTTTAAACAAGGGTTAAGAAGAGGCTTGACGTCATCAATGTTGCTACTGCTACAAAGGTGACATCAGCCCTAAATTAGGTTAGTTTGAGAGGCAAAGAAGTGGTTGTTTTATAAAATAGAGCAATGAAAATTCTCAACACATCAATTCCAATTAAAGGAAAACCTAGCCGCAATTTTTATACCAATCAAAAGTTCAATATAGGCATGACGTCATCTAGCTAGTTAGGGTTAGTAAAATTGTTAGGGTTAGTTAGGGTTTCAAATTAAGAGTTTGAAAGAGGTTGTTTCTAACACAAAGATCTCAACATTTTGTTCTTATACTAGTGCCTTAGGGTAAATGGAGTCAAGGAGTAAGGCTAATGGATTGGGAGAATCTAAATCTAAGGATGGGAGAGTTAGGCTTGATGGTGCTGCAATGGTAGGGCCACCAAGTCAAAACCCTAAGGGGAGGAGGCTCATTCCGGTGTAGCTAAGGCTAGGCCTCATGCTCCTCCCTCTTTCCTTAGAACTCTTTGGAAAAATGGCTAGCTTCAAACTATAAGTCTAGGGCTGAAAAGTGTTGCTTGGGGACAAGGATTTTCAAACCCTAAGGTCAAAACCCTAGGTGTAAACTAAATTAGGCCTAGGACGTCTTCCTCCTTCAACTTATA
>SNQJ01S0021783.1:44575-76527 GCA_010110895.2 Picea sitchensis | reverse complement strand
AGAATTATTATTATTGATATAAATACAATTTAGATAATCTTTAGGATTATTATTAAATTAACCATCTTAATAGTTAAGGGTCATTACATTTCATATACCTGACATTGATTCACTGCCAGCGGGCCTGTTCAGTACCCCGGCGAAGTTATCTTGGCATCATGCATGCATTTACCCGCTGCCAGCAGACCTATTCAGTATCCCGGTGGGTTTACAAGCACTTCCCACAGCTCTCTGAAGGTTTATTTAGTTTTAAAGATATTTAATAGAGAGGGGTGATGCTGAAAATCCTGATTTTTGGACGCATCTTAGTAAATAACAGACCTTGAAGAAACTTTTTAGTTGTCCTTCATTAAGATCTAGAAATAGTTTGTTAATAAACCGACTTTCTAAAGCAGGGAGACATCTCTGAGTTGTTCTCTTAGGGAATAGGGACAGCGAAAAAAGAATTTTTATGGATGATCGTGAGTACCTTTAGTTGCAGATTGAAATCAAGAAATGCTTTTGAAACAACGAGTTATCTTTAACATGGTTGCAAACTCAGAAAAATATCAAAATTTATGTTTAAACAACTTTCAGCAGTCATTTCTGAAGGGAAATTTTTATGTTATCTTTGTCTAAACTAGCCCATGATGCAGGCATGTGTGTTTCAAAAAGAAAGACTGATAAGCATAAAGGAAAAAAAACAAAACAAACCAGTAAAGAAAAACAAACAGTAAGCAAAAAAAAAAATATTTACATAGTGTACATGGGAGTGTTATCAGGCAAAGTACTTTTTTAGAGCTTGGCCATTCACCGGAAAGGTGTCTAGCTGTCCCTCTAAATTCTATAATCGGAAGCAACTGGGACCCAATTTCTCAGCAATTACGAATGGTCCCAACCACATGTTCTGAAACTTTGTATGCTCTCATTTTCCCTCATGGGGTTTATCCCATTTTAGGACAAGTTCACCTACCTAAAAATTTCTGTCAGAGGCAGAATTGGAATCAAACAAGTTTTTAACAATGAGTTGATGTTGATCAAATTTCCATTTTGCTTGAGCCCTCACTTCTTCTAATTTTAAAAAAGCATTAATTCGACTTTCCAAAGGGGGACAGTCTTCTTCATGTACTTTATGTGCTAACTACAGAGATGGAAGAAGGACATGTGGTGGAAGAATCAGCTCTCTGCCGTAAACGAGAAAGAAAGGTGAGTTACCCACAGCAGTTTTAGGAGTTACTCTATCAGCCTAGATTGCGTTTAACAGTGCGTTATGCCAGTTTTTATGGTTTTCAGAGACTGTTCTCTTGATTATTTTGATCAGATTTTTATTAGTCGATTCTGCCAAACCATTGCCTTGGGGGTAATAGCTGGAAGAATACTTTAATTTAATTCCTTTTTCTAGAGTGAAATCACTCATCTCAAGAGACAAAAAATAAGAGCCATTGTCAAATACTAGGCATTCAGGAATACCTAAGTGGGTAATAATATTTGAATTCAGGAATAATATTACCTGACTGGTATTTACAGCTTTTAACGGGGCAGCCTCAGACCACCTAGTGAAGTAATCTGTGGTTGTTATGATATACATATGCTGCTGCGAGGATGGCGGATTGATTGGACCTATAATATCTAGACCCCACTGCTGAAAAGGGGAATCTACCGAAACTGGTTGCAAAGGGAAAGATGGTTTCTGTATCCGTCCGGATTCTTTTTGACAAATTACACACTTGCGACACAAAGCATGAGCGTCTTTAAAAAGGGTAGGCCAGTAATAACCTGCTCTTAATACTTTATGGGCAGTGGTATCTCCACCAAAATGCCCACCAGCTTCTCCTGCATGCAATTCCAATAAGACTTTTTCTGCTTCATCTTTCTCGAGACAGCGCATTAGTACTCCATCAAAATTTTAACGAAACAGAATACCATTAATCAACTGAAAAGAGGCAGATTTTAATCTTAGTGCTCTCCTTTTTGTGGGATCAAGGTGACAGGGAGTTGATCCGTGTATAAGACAAAATTGTATATCAATATCATACCGGGGACTAACAGGGTTTTGTGCACAACAGATTTTATTTTGATAGTGTTGTCCTGGACTTAACATATCATTTTCCTCTTGTTTTCATGTAGCCAAATCAGAGACCAATTTGCATAACCCTTGGCCTCTTACAATTTTTGCTGGGGTGATTTCTATGTCATACTCTTGCAAGGATGTGACCCAGTTTGCCCTTTTTTCGCCTAATTCTTTCTGTACTAACAGATTTCTGACAGCCGGGTAAGGGACAATGATTTTCATCCTTGATTTCAACAGATAAGATCGGAAGTGCTTTACTGCTTTGAAAATAGCATAGGCTTGTTGATCTACTGCTGGGTAATTAAGTTCCACCCCTTTGAAGGTTGAGCTCATAAAGGCAATTGGGACTTCGTTGTTTTTAGCGTTCTTTTGAGTTAGGACAACAGCATATGAGCGGTCAGAGGCAAACGTGTAGAGGGTGAAGTCTTGCGAAAAGTCGGGGCTCATTAGGGAATGAGCGTCTATTATGGCCTTTTTTATTGAATCGAAAGCCTGGATTTCTAAAGGTACCCAATGGTACTGTACATCCTTTTTTATTAGGTTTTGTAATGGTCTTACCATTTCTAAAAAGTTGGGGATGAATCTCCTAACAAAGTTTATCTGACCTAAGAAAGATTGCATGGACTTTTTTGACGAGGGAGGGGGTAGTTTCGAAATGACTTGAGTTATTTCAGGGTCGATAATCATCCCTTCGCTTGATACAATGAATCCTAGGAGTTTACCTTGTTCTACTGCGAAGATATATTTTTTTGGATTCAAAGAAATACCGTACTTACAACATCGTTGTAGAACGGATCTTAAATGAGCTAGATGATCTTCTTTATTTTTCGAGAAGATAGTGACGTCATCTAGGTAAACTATGAAAAATTGATTGATTAAGCCTCGGAAAGAAATGCCCATCGCTCTCTGGAAAATGGCACCGACGTTTATGAGTCCAAAGGGCATCTTTCTATAAGCGTAGGTGCCCCATGGAGTGCGGAAGGTGGTTTTGAGTTGGTCTGAAGGGGACATCAGGACTTGGTTATACCCTGAAAAANCAATAAGGATAATCTTTCAGAACTAGATACATGTTGAAGTATCTATTCCATGGGAGGGACAGGGTATTTGTCTTTATCAGACGCTCGATTAATATTTCAGTAATCGACACATAGTCGGATTTCACCACTCTTCTTTCGAACAGGGACAAGATTAGAGACCCATTGTGTGTGCCTAACTGGGAAGATTATCTGAGCGTTCAGGAGTTTGTTTAATTCCTTCTTGAATGTCGGTTCGAGTTTTGGGTTCATTTTCCTTAACTTTTGTTGAAAAGGTTGGGTTTGGGGTTTGATAGGGATAACGTGTTATATGATGTTAGGATCAAAGGTTTTCAGGTCATCGTACGTTCAGGCAAAAACATCTTTGAATTCCTTAAACAACTTAATGAACACTACTTTTTCTTGCTCAGAACACCCCACCCCTAAATTAATGCACTGTGGGTTGTCTTTAGTTCCCAAATTTACTTTTTCATGCGTCAAAGAGGAACTATTTGTTTTAAAGTTCACTGATTTTCTGAACTTGTCATGAAGATCATAAAAATTTTCTAATCTAACTACAGATTTTGGGATAGAGTTTACCATGTCTGATGAATATTCTGGAGATCTTGGATCTAGTATTACCGTAAAGTCACGGAGATTTTCGTCATGAGTACCTTCTTCAATCACCGTGACCTGGAAAGTTTCTTCCATATGCAGAAAACTTATAATTTGTTGATCGTCATCGAAGACTCTCCAATTCGTGATGTTGTCTGGGACGGATGGTCAGAACAACAGTTCGAAGGAGAATGCATTCGGAGACAAGCCTTCTGCAGGAAAAAAATTTGAAGCTACGTTAGCTAACAAATCATCTTCCGAATTATTCAATCTAGGAATAGAATTTATGTTAAATGCGTAGAATTTGTTCATTAAATTCCATACCTCAATTTGATAGCTTTTAAGGTGCGGAGATAAACAATGGATAGAATTTTTTAGCTGTCTAAACACGATTTCCGAATCACCAAAGACAGTCAAATTTTGAACATTCATATCTAATGCTTTTCTGAGGCCTTGCAGGAGTGCCTCATATTCTATTGTGTTGTTTGTACATTCGAATTCTAACCTGCAAGCAATCAGAGTCTTTTTACCTGCTAGATCGATGAGCATGCAACCCGCACCAGCTCCTTCCTTGGATTTTGACCCATCAAAGTAAAGAGACCATATTTGATTTTCGTCGGTTGCATGTGCCCACTGAGAAGAATTTGTTGTCTGCGTATATGTCAAAATTTCAGACTGTTGTTCCGGATTAGTGATAGTGGAAGTTTCGGCCATGAAGTTACCGAAAAAAGTATCCATCTCCTATATTTCAGGCGAATCGGCAGAACGAGTGAATGGTTCATTGGGATCATTTAAATCAGTGACTGTGAACTTCAGATAATGTTCACGATTTACCTTGGTTATGTTGGGCTTTCCATTCTTGGGTAGCCACAAGTGAGACCAGTCCGTCGCAAAATAGTCGTGTAGTTGTTCTGACCAGTATCTGCTTAAAAACAAGCCATAAACTTCTGGGATATCTACAACAATAATATCAATCACTTGATGAACTTTAGGGTTAGATGAAAATCTTATAAGCACATTTCTTAATTCGCCTATCACTTTAACACTAGTTCGATCAAGCTGGATAATTTTCAAGGTGGATGGTTGAAATTTGACATTAATCTTTTGACAAACAGACCAAGGCATTACGTTAGATGACGCACCTGAATCTACCATGCAGTTGTGTACGCTCCTATTGAAAATTTCAAAAGTTAACAAAAATGGAGGGACATTTCTGCGAGTATTAACAGTGGAAGTTTGTTGCTTTTTACTCACAGCCTCTGAAACTGGCTTATCTACATTCGTTACATTATTTACAGGAAGGTCTCTTTTATCGTGAGGATCATAAGTAGTTTTGGCGGAGGCCTTCTGAGGAACTTTGGGGTTGTTCTGAACACCTTTGTTACTACTCGGATTGCCATTTTTGCTGTTCTCTGCAATATTTTGTAGCATTTTTTGCAGAAGAAAAGGGAATTTTAATAATTCATAAACAAAATTGTTAGCCCTAATCTTCTTTAAATCTTCGACCAAATCATAATCTAAACTTGGGTTTACTGAATTCTATTTAGTCTCAGTTGATTTAGACTATTTTGGAGGCAAAGTCGTAGTGATTTCAGAAGAAGGCTTATTTGTTGTCTTGCTCCTAGTATTGTAAGGATGCACTGTTTCGAAATTAGCTTGAAAAATGCTATCCGAAAAATCTCCAAAAATGTTCGGAGAGTATTCATCTTCTTCTAATATCTCTTGTTCAGCTACTTCTTCAGGGATTTCAGGAGGCACCAAGTTATCGTGTGCTTCTAGAATCGTTTGAATAGCAAATTGCAAGCTTTCTAGATTTAGGCCTTCAGTATTTGAATTAGGTCGGTTGGTGGGAAAAGGCTTCCTAAAAGGGGGTTTGTAAGGCCTATTTCTCGAAGAATTTTCTTCAGCCGATCTTTTCAAATCTATAACTTGGTTGGACAATTTTTGAACAACTTTCTGTAGGTTTTCTAAATCTAAGCTTTCAGGTTGAGATTTATTTTCGGAAGGTCTAGGGAGGATTTCGATTTTCTTTTTGGACGATGAACTAATCTATGTCTCATTGCTAGTAGTGTCTTTTAAACTGAGGATTTCTTTCTCGATCTAACTGGCCTCTTCGAAGGCTTCTAACAACGTGGATTTCTTGTATCTCTTTACCCAAATGGCTATGTTTTGATGTAAGGCTTTCGTATAATAAATGATAATAAGATTCTCGGCAGGCATCGAATCCGTAGGGTTCCGATTCTTTAGCGTCAAGAACCTTTCATTAAAGTCTTTGATCTTTTCTTTGGGGTTCATTCTTAAACTAGAAATCTCCATGACTAGAAATTCAGGAGACTTGTCATCTCTGAACTTCTCAAGGAAACAGGATTCAAATTTCTCCCATGAAACAATGGTGTGGGGTTGTTGGGCAAAGTACCAGGTAGAGGCATTTCCCTCAAAGGTGTAGGGAAAAAATCTACAGACTATGTCTTCATGCTCAACACTACGGAGTCTAATGGCTAACATAAACTTTTTGATGTGATCTTCGACTAACTGTTTGGAGTCCGGGTCAAATTTAGGGAGCCATTTCTCCGGGTATTTGGGTAAAGGATGCTGAGGCCCAGGTATGGCCACTGCATCTTGGTCGAGGTAGGGTCTGGTAGGAGTGTTTGGGTTGGCCATAGGTGTGGGTGGTGTCGAAGGCTTGGATGAGGAACTGCCTTTGTCAGAGGATTCTTCTCCAGAAGAAGAAGGAGATGAAGGAGGTGGTGATGGTGGTATACTAGATCCTCCTGCTGCAGGAGTGAGGATTGGATCTGTAGGGTTTAAAGTAAGGTCAATGCCTCCAAGTTGTTCTCTGATATCAGAGAAGTCTAATGGTTGGTTCAATGGTCAGTTTAGTTGTCTTAAATGGGCGAAGGCACTGTGTGTTCTTATGAGGGATTGCCGAACAATTTCTTGTATGTCACCACCCATAGGATTTGGAGTTATTGGTTCAACTGTGATCCGTAGATCGTCGTTTGATGTGGTTGTTGTTTGAGGGACAATGTTGTCATCTGAATGACTTCTAGTCACTATAGGTGAGCAGGTAGGTGTTGGAGGAGTCTTACGACCTCCTCGTGCCATTAATAGTTTTCAGGCCCTCCTTCTAGCGACATTTGTTGACGGGAGAAATCAATCGCTCGTCAACTGGAGGAGTGAATCCGGTCTAGGGTTGTCTACTTAACCCAAGCCATTTGGATTAATCCACTCCAATGAGTTTAGCGGCTCCATTGGTCAATCTAAGTCCTAAAGAAAGCAAAAAAAAAAATTAAAGACAATAAAATAACTTGATGAATAACACTCGTTGAAAACTATATACAGATCTAATATATATTTACAGTTTAATTGACTAATGTTTATAAAACAACTCTACTTGTTATATGTAAAATATATACAACTGATTTTGTTTCTAATATATGTATAATATGTACACAATACGAATTTTAATCTAAATCCGTGAAAATCGAATATAAATTGATTTTTATTTATGTTAAGCAACAGTGAAATTATTATTTAATCTATTTATATTCTAGAATTGAAATACCATACTGTCTAATTGAAAACAGAGATAATGCAGGAAATTTATGTATTCATTAAACTAATGAAATAAAACTAACGAATTGACATGTTATCACATCCCATATTTGTCCTGTGTATAGCATCCAATCTCCCTGTCTGATGAGGCAAACCCACAACAGATCCCACAAATGTTTTTCCTAAACGTGAAGCAGTAATGATTGAATCTGAATGATAGAACATATAAGAGATATAGTAACAGCAATCTTATAATTTCACAAGTAGCCACATTAAGATAAATCCTGCTTTGAAAACTTGTGTATAAATGTTCAACAAATGATGAAGATAAATCTCTTAATCTCAAGTTTGAACAGAATGATTACTGTATGTTAAATATAGAACATAAGACATGGATAGCTTATAAATTTTTATCATACCAATTTGTAGTAAAGCACAACAGCGAAAGCAATCATAACTTAATTACAAATTGAAACAATCATAACTTGAAGAAAACCACAATATGGAAAAGCTAAAGCTGTAACCAGTATTATATTTCATTCAAGTCTGTAAATAAAAAACCATAGTCTTGCCCCAGGAAGAGATGGTTTGAAGTTTACAAAATAACATACTTATATAGGTTCCAGGAACAAAATGTTTCCTGGTGATAACATCAAATCTGTTCAAAAATGTGGGGGATGCAACCTCCCAGATTTTCCTTGATATCAAAAAACTAACAGCCTAATCTATTTACTAAAAACATAAAGATGGTGTGGCTGAGAGATCCCAACAGTGCTTCAAATCTCCTTAGAAATCATGGGTTCCTGTTAACAAACAAAAATGGGGAAATTTTAGATATGTTTTCAATTATCAAGACAAGCAATTCGAATTTTTCTAACTAGCTACAGAATCTCATGATTCTGTAACTAGTTATAATTATAACTAGAATCATATTTTATTCAATCAAACAAAACAAACTGAAAAGTAATCTATGCAAACAAATCATGTATCCTAAATTGAGAAAGACAGAATCATACTAAACTTTGAAAGAGATCATACCTCAAATTAAGGGATTAAAACAAATCAAGTAATTTTAGAGTTTACTATTGTTGTCGTTGCTTCCACGTTCTTAAAAATAACAGACCCTGTAGTTTTTAGGCATTTGTCCTTTGCTTGAGCTATTGATTGGAGCCTACTGTTCTCGTTTGTTAATGAATCCACTTGGTCTTTCAGAGATTTAAGCCTGGACTGTAGTAAAGGCACATCTGCATAATACCTATCGATCCAGGATCGACATTCATTACACTAAGGTTGTAGAGACTTTGCATTGGAACTGATATCATTAACGATTGGAGAATCGTCCAAGTGGAAGGTAGGTTTGTCACGGAATTTGATGCCAGGAAAATCAGGATTGTACTTTAGACACGGTGGCAGGTTGGTAACATAATCGTAGGGCCTATCAAGATAAATTCCATATGAATATGGATACTCTTCATCCAAGAACCTTTCAATTTCCGAATCTGAATCCTCACTTACCTCAATTGTATTTTTTGTGTCTACACAGGGCTTGGGCTTGTTTCGAGCACATCATGAAATCCAATGAGCGGCCTTTTTATTCTTATAATTAACATTGACATTGCCCCTAAGCTTCTTTCCTGTGGGTTTTTTAACAGCCTTAGTACAACTCTTAGGATACGAATATGGTTGAGTGTCGGGTTGAATAGAATCAGGGTAGGTCGAGGGTTCCAAATTAGAGACATGATCACAGGGCATGAGCGAAGGAGGAGAGATGATAGGTTTCACAAGGGTTTCTGTGATAATAGGCTTGTCACCCTGTCCCAACTCATTATTACCAAATCCATTTCGTAACAGAAAAGCATCCCAACAATCGTTGTTTAATTGCAACTGATGCACAATGACGATTTTGATTAAACCATGATGGAATAAACTAGAATCAGACTTCTGCCTCTTAAACTTCTTTCCCATCTTGTATAGAATTCTAAGCAGAAAGTAGGGCATGTTCAATGGGAAATCAATGAATCTCATAAGCAATCGCAGGTGATACAAGAAAACCAACCCAAATCTCCCTTCACATGTAATAAATTGTTTCACAATAGCTAACAGATCATGCCATCTAGGTTTTAAAGATGAGACAGGCATACCTCATTCGCAACTGGTAATTTTCCTTGAGGTGAACAACAATGACTAGGGAACCTCTTCGACTTTTGTGTTCTTAAACCACTTTTGGCCGACAGCTGGTAAACCTGTAGCTTGGCTTAAAAAAAATTTAGTCACCTCCAGTTGCACGTCACCTATCTTTTCTCTGCAACCGTCGAATGTCAACGTGAACTCTTGAGCAACTGTCAGATTGAAACCCTTAAACTTTTCAATAAACAAATTCCAATCATTCCTTTATAAGTCGTCTCTGGCATTGTCATAAGATAACAAGGTTTGGATGCCATTGGGCTAAATCCTCACCACTGGAGCCATGGCGAACAGAGGGGAAACAACACCGAAATTGGAGGAAGGGTTTGATAAGAAAACACAGAGTCATAGCCCCAAGTTTCCACAAAACAATGCAAAGATAGTTCGAAATGGTAGGCAAAAACGTTAATCACCATGCGTGGGAAAGAGATCGTGAAGCCCGAGGCCATACAAAGAAATAATATCACACTGTACCTCATATGATACCTTGGGATATGGGTAGTGTAAGGATGCAAGCACTTGAATACCATAGAACGCACACTCATGACTTGATTACAAGGCAAATGTATCAAATAAACATTGTGTTAAAATAATTTTATGAATCAAACCCCATTAATATTAATCGAATATTGATGAATGGGAGGTTTTTTACTTATGTAACCAAGGCATGTTTAAGACCAAGGGGTTATAAACAAGGAAAACAATCATGTTCATAACAAAATACAACAATTCGACAATAGACCATATGAACAGTTATCCTTTGATCAAAAATCGAAACAAAGTGTGGATTCAAGCAGCAAATTTTCATGCTTACAGTCATGAAAACAAAAATCGAAAGGAAGCTATGTAAAAAGTGACAAGTGATAAGTATCGTTGCTCATGACGAGTAATGCAAATTTAGAGACCATGTGTAGGCATCTTATAAAAAATAGAAATTACATTATTTCTGCCAACACCTGGCTCAACAAATTAATGGGAAACTAGTTTTTAAACCCTAGGGGGATAAACCATCCTAACCCCTAGTTTTTAAAACCCTAGAAAAGAATGTTTTCAAGTGGATATAACCTCCTAACCATTGAATCCACCCTTGAATCCACCCTTGAATCCACCCTTGAATGACTTCTATTCAACTATAAAATTAGCTTGAAGGAGGGGATAGACAATCCTGACCCTCCTAGATTTTCTCAAAGCAAGATAATTAAAGCAAATTACAGAAATCAACCCTTAAACCAAAGGAAAACTGCAAAGATCATTCACCAAGAGAAAGCCTAGATCACAAACCAATCCTCCAAAGAGAGTTAATCACCTCCTATCAAGAGCGCGTGAGAAAGAAACCCCAATAGAAAAATTTGCACCAATCCATTGCACAAGAAAAAGAGGGCCAAAATATTTTTGAGAGAGATAAATCTCAAGTTATGAATTATGAAAAGTGAAAGAATGTTTGCCTCTTATTTATAGAGGAAACCCAAGTCTTATTTTGGTCCAATTTACAACCAAATCCTTAATTTTAGGTCAAACATTATGTTTTTACAATGACTTCAACCAAATTCATTTGAATTTTGTCCATATATGCTAAATAATAACCAAAAACGACCAAAAAAGGTGAAATAAGCCTCTAACGTCTTCTTCAAGGGTATTCATTCAGTGAGATAGCCTCCAAAGGCTAGGATTTCATCTCCCCATGATGTCACATCTTCCCACTAGTCCAAAAAATGTGGGGTATATGTCTCACAACACCACCAAGTGCAAAACCTATGTCAAATCGAGCTCTTTAAGCTGGACATCATGCTCCAAAAGTGCAATGTTCTAGTGTGGGAGGGTGACATCATGAAATTTTCATCATCCTAGGCCTTTTTCATGAGCAAGTGTGCAACCTTCATCATCTTTATCCTCCCTTTTGTGGGGCTCAACTTCCAACCTATGGGATTTTACACCAATATGAAGGTCCAAGTGATGTAATACCTCAATGAAAGATGAAACTGAGCAAGATCTTGCAAATACAAAAAGGGTATGCCCTCCAAGGGTCCACAAGTCATATGAATCATTCCAAGTAAATTAATCTTAATACAAGAGCCACCCAAACAAGCACATTGGATCCCCCCTTTCAAATTAAGCGCATGCTCAAAGACTTTGTGCAATTTACCAAATTTAGATATGGGAGGGTCATCGAAGAGTCTTATTGGGTAGGCTAATTCCCCAAGGAGAGGAGTGTTTCTCGAGTAAACCATATCTAGGCCATATAATTAATGTAAGGTGGATGAGGGAGAAACTTTTGGTCATGGGATCATTAACATTCAAGGGTCTCATATGGTCTTGTTTCCATGGGCACCTTTGTGGAGGGTGTGTTGCATCCTTGAGTTACCTTTCGTTTGGGGAAAAACCTTTTTCCAAGCCCTATAATTTCCTTTTTCTTTATTTATTTAGATTATTTGCAAGTCCCCTTTACAAGGTTTCTTCATTTTCTGCATTAAATTCATTTCCTTTCAAGTGGGATATTTATAAGTCCTTTTCAAATAGGTGGTGTGTTCATTCACACTCAGGACCTAGGGCGGGTGCCTAGAAAGTTAGAGCTCAAGTTTAAGACTATGGATTTTGTGTCATTTTGTATCCCTTCCACAACATTTTGATTGTAGTTTCTCTTTATTTTTATTTATTTATTGACTCTAGTTGCAACAACCTATGGGCCTTTATCCTTTCTTCCCATAAGATAATGAGGTACAAACCCCTTTTTGGGGTACATGTAACCTGAAAACCAAAAATATGAGGATAGAGAGGGGATTGAATATAGAAAGTGAATAAACATGATTAGGAATGGAACAATGGCCCATCAAGAAGAACACTCAATAGCACCCCTTTCCCCAGAGGTGGAGAACTTACTAGAAACCCTAGGATAACCACCAAGGTGATAAATGGTAAAAAGAATAATTTCTAATCAAACATTTCATAATCAGAAAGAAACCTATGAAACTTATCCAAATGCCCCAAATATTAAAACGATACTCACCATAGGACTTGACAATTTACCTCATGAAGCAATACTTGTCTCCCTCTATGGATCAAGGTAGTGTGGTGGATGTTTCTCTATTGTTGATGATGATGGTGAAGTGTGGTGAAGAAAAGGGGATATTTGTTTTGTGTTGTCCATCCATCTCTCTAATCTCCATGTCTTCTACCTGCGGGCCTCGATACATCATATCCTTAGTTACCCCTAGGTTGGGGGGTAACATATGGATCCTACATGGGGAAATGTGTTCACCATGGAGCACATGAGAACCTCGACATCTCTTGGTATGACCTGTGCCTACACACACTTAAGAAAAAAGGTAAAATATCATGCAGTGGTGTAACTCACCCCTTTATTCATACGACAAAATTTGTAACTACAAAATTTTAAGCAAAAATTGAAAAGAAAACAATATATGACATTTTAGTCCAACACATCAATATGAGTATTCAAATCACATGATTTTTACACAATAGTATGCAAATATGCAAGAAGAATAGTATGTAAATCGAGCATATGTATACAAGTCAAAGAAAATGAAACTATACTACCATGACATGCAGATTCAACTATGATACACATGAAATACAAGGATGAAAATGACCTACATGTCTTCCCTTATGCTTAATTATAAACCATATCAAAGACAAGTTAATCACAACATGATCATAAGCATAAATAAATATATAATCAATCATAAAATGGAACTCATGTAGGTGGGAGGACGAGACAAAATCATGTTGGAAAGGGTATCCACAAGCTTGATCAATCCATCCTTGAAGGGAGCTACCACATATAGGCGGCTCATCTTCATCCTCATTTCGAATAACATTGCTCCTTGAAGGCTAAGAGGAGATGAGAGATCAGAATAAAACCACATGGCTTCCTAGAGAAGAAGATGAGATAGTGTGAGTTTCGGATTTCTCAGGGTTGGCCACAGCCTTATATTCATCAAAATTTGAGCACTTGCAATTGGTTGAAAATATTCATTATATAACAAATTTGAGTGCTCAAAAGGATATGCATCACGACTCCCAAGGTATGAATGAAAATCATCGTGAGTATAATGCAACAAGTCATCCCTGGATGGATGAGACCATAATAAACTCATATCATCATCAGGATTCCAAATACATGGATCATCTAAATATGAAGACTAGTTCTCTAAAGGTCACAACTCAACACTCTTCATTCGAAAACTACCATGAATGTCGTAAATGGTATCTCTAACAAAAATGAAACATCTCACATCCCATCTGCATCTCCCAACGTATAGAAAATTATCAATGTGGTCATCAACTATGACTGATAGTTCCTCCAAAAATTCATTTGTATTATTGGGACTGATCACTTCTTCATTTTCATGTGTAGAAGGAACGAAAGGTTGAATGGATTCATATTCATCAAGTGGGAGAACGGATATAAATGTCATGTATGGGTTCTCAACATGTTGCACTTCTTCGAAGCCTTCACTCCTTTTTGGAATATTTCTTCATGGACATGTTCTCACTTCTTCGAAGCCTTCCTCTTTTTATTGATATATTTCTTCACAGACATGTTCTTCAAGCACTTATTCATCATTAGGGGCTTGATTTTCAATGAGAAGCGCTTCATTTGATGGTTCTTCAAGTTCATCATCCAAAATTTCCATGGTGAGGTGGGATCCTACCTCAAGGTCTTCATCAGGATCTTTTTTGTGTTCTATTGGATCACCCCACTCTTCTCCGGCTATGTTGAGATCTAATATTTCCTTTGGTATAAATGGTTGACCTTGAATTGGAGAGAATTTTTGGTTACCATGTTTCTTTGTCATAATACCACGTAATGAATTCACCGCATAATAAGCTTCAGCAATTTACCATGCTAATGATTTAGTAGGATTCTTTTGGTAGGTGAGAAATATGGTATTAAACCTTTCTCATCTTTGTGCACAAAACGCAATCAAGAAGTGTACATCATCACATCTTTCAGCTAATTAGATGCAATAATTATGATCTTCTTCGATGCTATATTTGAAAACTTGGTCATCAAGGATATCATCCAAATCATTCTCAACGGTCTGTACTTTTTTATGATTGTCCTTAGCTTCTTGTTCCTCAACTATATTTCCATGATTTTCAATAGGCTTATAGGAAGAAAGTTCTCTCAACTTTCAATTGGTTCCAATGGAAGTCCTTCTCTTTGAAAGGCATCCTCAAGGTCCTGAATAGTATCTTCAAATTGTCAAGATTTCAGCCCACAATGTTTGATAAATTATCAAATAAATATGATTGTAGAGGATATGCCCTTTGGGATGCAAGAATGCTTGATCAAAATCCTTTTTTCCTTATCTAAATATAAAAATAATAATGATGTCAAAACATCATCCTGGATCACATCACGTTCACCAATGTATTCGGTAAATTTGAGAACGTGTGCAATGGCCAAAAATGGATCACCATCAAATTTTGGGATATCATCCCACCACCCTAGTGGGAATTCAATTGGACACAAATATACTTCCATAAAAAACAATGGAGTCTACAAATGAACTTATGTAAAGCTCATCAAAAATTCAAGGGTAACTTTCCTCGATGGAGTTTCCAGGAAATTTTTGGATAAAGGATTTGGGAAAGGCTTGCTAAGTGTCATTAAAGGATCGGAAAGAATTCAAAATCCTCACTGAAAACAACACGAAAATTTTTATCACACAGATTATCGCTTGAGAAAATCCAACCACAAGTGTCACTAGTGTGACACAACTCGGAGTAAGAACCATTGTCATCTTAGCAATTACTCCCCTCATTTTAGTGATGAATGATTTCACCACAAGGGAGGCTTCTTGGGTGACCTCAAGGGAGAAGAGAATTAAGATCAAGGGGTTTTCTTAAGATCCATGTTTTGGTCACTAGATGAAGAGGTCCAAGGATTGAGGATAAGTGTCTTGTGAGAATATATGATCTAAGCTAGAAAAATACCTACAAAACCAATGTTAGAGCAGTTATCCTGAGATCCAATATCATGTAAAATGGACCTAGAACATTAAGGAAAACAATAAGAAAATTTGTTCTCCAAAAAATTGCAACAGACTGAAGATTATATCAGCAAGAGAAAGTAATAACAATTGCAAGAAATTACCATCAAAATCACCAACAATTGATATCAAATGAAAGCTTATGAATAGTAGACAATATTCCCATATTTAAGCCTCAATTTTGACGGTTGAAATGGGTTGTAAGTAAATGTTAAAAGAAAAATATAATGAGATCTAGATGATTGTAGAAAACATTTTCTATAGCAGCAATAATTCACCACAGAAATCAAAAAATAATAATGCCAATTTGTAGTCGTTGGTTAGTAGATCACTTTGCAATATTCAAGCACAAATTCTACGGTAAATTAGTTTGTAATCATGAGTAAGAGAGAGGTTTTTATTGCAGCCCTAATGGCCGTAACTTCAAAGTTATTACAGAAGTAAGAAAATATTCAAGAACTCAAGACTTATTAGCATGAAATGATAGCTTAGAGCATGAACAATTCATTAAAAATTGAAATGATTTCAAGAGAGAATTAATCATGTTTTCCAATGCATTAGTGCCTTATCTATTGGGTAAATGGATTCACAACATTACAAGTAACTTAGGATGGAAAAGTAAAAGAGACTTGAACCTTGACTCCAAACCCTTATGATCCCAAGCCGTCACCTTTTCCAAGTCACCTAGCTCAACAAATTAATGGGAAACTGGTTTTTAAATCCTAGGGGGGTAGACCATCCTAACGCCTAGTTTTTAAATCCCTAGACAAGAATGTTTTCAAGGGGATAGATCCTCCTAACCCTTGAATCCACCCTTGAATGAGTTATGTTCAACTAGAAAATTAGCTTGAAGGAGGGGATAGATAGTCCCAACCCTCCTAGGTTTTCTCCAAGCAAGATTATCAAAGAAAATTGCAGAAATTAACCCTTAAACCAAACAAAACATGCAAATATCATTCACCAAGAGAAATCCTAGATCACAAACAATCCTACAAAGAGAGCTAATCACCTCTTAGTAAGATTTCATGAGCAAGAATACCCAATAGAAAAATTTTCACCAATCCATTTCCCAAGAAAAAGAGGGCCGAAATATTTTTGAAAGAGAGATAAGTGTCAAGTTATGAATTCTGAAAAATGAAAGAAGACTTGTGACGGGTTCCTAAACTGGCATAATTTCATAACCCGCCTAGTACCTTTTTCCTTACCATTTTCCACTAATAATTTCCTTTTTGACACCTACCTTATCCATTGTTGTCACACTTTTCATCAAAGTATGAATATTTCCCCATGTGCCATTTTTATGTTATTCTTACATATTTCTTAAAGGAACTTGTTACGTTCATGCACTAACATTACTATAGGAGAAATCACAGTGGTTGCCTTATAGTAGTTGCATCTCCTTACAGTAGCTACAACTCCTTTCAGTGGTTGCAACTCCTCTCTGTTGTTGCAACTCTGAGAACAATACAATTGTTGCAACTCTAGTTGCACTCTCCGCTACTGCAACTCCAAGTATGACATCATTGCTACATTTCCAAGGACATCGTTGCTGCAATTTTGAGTATGATGTTGTTGTTGAAATTCCGAGTACGATGTTGTTGTTGCAACTCCGAGTACAAATTCCACTAGCACAATAGTAAACAATATAACCAGAAGATAAGGAATGTGCCTCACATAGGAAAGGGACAAAATGCAAGTGGACATCCAAAAGAGAAATTGGTTTTCCTACCAACTGTCCCTCAACTAATCTGAGTCAGAACATGCCCGATATTTACTAAAATTTGGAAATTTCAATGTAAATGAATGAACAACCATTTCTCATGGCTATCCATCCATCCCTTTTTTTTTACTTTAGACATCAATTGTATTATATAAATACCCTAGCTCCCTTGAGATGGAGAAGGAGAATTATTATAGTGATAGCATCTGACTGTTATTGTAAATTTCAAAACTATGCAATATAATTTCCTCCTCTTCATGTTCGTGTGATGGTTTGTTGAACGTTTGTGCAATTTTGATTTCATAGACTAGTGCCTTTTCTAAGGGGTTAGGTACCCCTCCTTACTCATGCACTTCCTGTATATTACAAAGTACAATCTAGCATTTCAATTCTAATCATTTTATTCCATAGTTTTTTTTCTTTCTTAATTTGTTGTGATTCCAGATTCGTAGAACAGTTCATTTTAATTCAAGTGTGGTTGATGTTTGGTTGCTTTATAATGTGAGTTTCATAATTTTAAGTTGCAACTCGATGCTTGATCCAATCTTCGTAAATTTTCAATCACATACGCCACTACAACTCATGGTGTTATCATTGTTGTAGCCTTCGTGTTGTATCTCTATGGCTACAAATTTGGCTATCGCGAATCGTATATTTACATCCTTTTTGTTATATATTTGTTGTTGGAACTCACGTTGTTTCAACTTGCATCGATGTAACTTTTGTGTTGCAACTCCATTCGCAACTTCACTTTATTTTTTCTTCATTTAGAGTTATGGTAGATTTATTCTTCAACAGTTTGGGATTGATATTCTTTTGATTTCGTGATCATTATTGGAAGTATGATCATTATAACAATCCCATATCATCATTATATTTGAGCAAGTCACCATTAGTATAACTTTACTTTTTGTGATCTAGGAGGATCTGGATTGATCAAAAATGAAAAGTCTCAAATGCAAATGAAAAGGGTACCATTGCGAAGATATCGACGAGACCTTTCCAACGACGTAAATTTCACCTCAAACGGATGTCGTATGAGGGAGATATCACGATATGAAGTTTTTTCCAAACAACGATGACATGGCAATCTATACCACTGACGTCAGTAGCTGACATGGAAGCACAGCAAGCTGCCATGTGTCATTCATACAACCTTAGGGATGATGCTAGTTGTACAGATGATGTCAGCATGTTGACATGGAAAAAGTATAGGCTACCACGTGGTAGGATGACATCATCATCCATATAGTGGCATGGAAAGATGACTCCATCATCCTTATAGGATGATGTCATAATTCATACAGTGGCATGGTAGGATGATGTCAAAATCCATACAGGTGACTTCAACAACCCAGCCAGTAGCGACATGTGGTAGGATGTCATTAGCATATGTACGATGACATGGCAGGATGATGTCAGCAGCCATGCAGGATGATGTCAGCATTCATTCAATGACGTGGTAGAATGATGTCATCATCCATACATGTTATGTCAGTAGATGACGTGGTAGCCCAGTGAACAGGTGATGTCAGCATCCCAGTCAATAATGGTGGTCAATTAGAGGCTGCCACATGGCCCAATCAGGAGGTTCCATAAGGCACCTTCTAGAAGGCTAAGGTGGCCTAGCAGATTTTGCCAAATCTGGCGAATACCACTAAATCTGGCGAAAATCCTCCAAATCGGGAGAAATCTCTCCAAATTTGACAGACTCTACCTTATTCAGACGAGCACAAAAATTGATGTAGAGAAGGTCTTTGGCATGCAAATCAAGACGGTATAGAATCTGCAAAGTGACATTGGGATTCATGCCAAAGGGAGGTCGTGAGAGCATGTTCAGAACCCTATCAACTTTATAATCAAAACTTGTAGAATTTTGCAAGGAGTATGAATCTGTGATTTGTTTCTAAGTTGGAGTAACCAAACATAAAAGTGTTGGAGAGGAATTTTGGCATGCAAATCGAGACAATATATACCTGACAGGTTGCAGCATTGGTGTTTGTGCCAGAGGAGGGGTCTCAAGGGCCTATTTCAGAAGTATGTCGAATTTATACTCAAAAGTTACAGAATTTCGAGAGAAGTCTGAATATTAATTTTTATTTTGCATCCTAGTAGTTGAATAGAAAAGTTCCTCCATATCCTAAATCGTTGAGCCAAGAATAGCCGAGTTTATACTCTAAAGTATCAAAATTCCATGTAGAAGCTATTGGTGATGTTTGTTTTTGTCCTAGAGTTGCAAATATGAAAGATGATTTCAGGAGTTGATATGTAAGCCTTTATTCTGTATTCTTTAAGCATTTGATATTAATGAAGAGCGGTCTCACTGTTGAGAGTGGACTCGAAGATGTAGCCAGGAAGTCTGGTGAACTTTGTTAAAACGTTTTGTGTGATTTTGTTGATATTGTTTAGTCTTCATTTCTTCTTTATCATCTCACAAATTACTTATGAAGATTAGATTAAGCAAGTAATTTCACAAGCATAAAAGTTTAATTAAAATAAGCAATCACATAACATTACGAAGTGCATTGTCATTTAAAAGATCTTGGAAATTAAAAAATATTTGTTATCAATGAAGGACTAATGATTAGATTGGTAACTTAAGATTTTCAGATCATTTTGCAAGTGTGATTTGATTTCTGCAAGAGTGATTTACTTTACGCAAGTTTGATTTACTTTATGCAAGCGTGGTTTACTTTCTGCAAGAACGATTTACTTTCTGCAAGAGTGATTTACTTTTGGAAAGTGTGATTTATTTTCTGCAAGTGTGGTTTACTTTCTGTAAGAGTGATTTATTTTTCCTACAAAGCGTGACATTTATCTTCCTGTAATTCAAGAAGTAGGATAGCTTGGTGACTTAATTTAAGTATCTTGAAATATAGACTTGTAACATTAAAATTACTACAGCTCGTTAGTAATTACAACACTATAACTTTCATATATGGTGCATGACAGTTCGTAAGTAAGATGTGACCTTACATTGATAGTTAAATGTACAACTCTTGATTTTCTCACTAAGTTAATTAGGAAGTAAGTTAAAATTATGTAATTTTTGGCATCGTTGTTGGGGAACTGTCAAAAGAAATAGTTGTTGTTTAGTTGTGTGGATTTTAATTTTAATAAATTGAGTGTTGTGATTTATTTTCAAAAATTCGTAGAATTTTTTTCTAATATTTTCTATGGACAGAGTTAGAGATCAGCAAGTTATATTTATTAGTTCATCTAAAAACCCCCGAAAAACTAACAATGCAAGTCAATCTCAAGAGGTAAAGGAGCACAATCAACCAAAATAGCTATCACCTATAGCAAGTTTTATTTCCAAGAAGAAGCCTGAAGCATATCCTCAAGAATCAGAGACTATACAAGGGTCTATG
This sequence comes from Picea sitchensis, assembly GCA_010110895.2. Taxonomy (NCBI): domain Eukaryota; kingdom Viridiplantae; phylum Streptophyta; class Pinopsida; order Pinales; family Pinaceae; genus Picea; species Picea sitchensis. Next base: position 56,002 of record SNQJ01S0021783.1, on the reverse strand, counting down.
CACACAAATTTTCCACCTTCCGAAGGTTTATCAGTGAACAATATCACTCTGGGGAATTCATCTTTCCTAAAGTACCCAAAGAGACAAAATACATCCCACGAAGAGAAATGGCACACAAAATTGTAAAGGAAGAAATCTATGCTTTCGGATTCCTAATTAGAGCGTTGAATGAAGACACTAAAATGAAGAACATCCCTCATTTATCCTTGCCAAATTTTCATGGGTTATCTAAAGAAGATCATGACACCTTCCTCTTCTAGTTTGACGTACTTTGCAGAAGCTGTGACTATGTGTCGGATGCCCGAAAATTGAAACTTTTCCCTGCCACACTCAAGGATGTTGCACTACATTGGTTCATGGGTCTTGGTAGGGATAGCATCTGCACATGGGACCAGATGATGAAGACATTTCTAAAAAACTACCAATACTATTGCAAAGATAAATAAATATGGTAGGAATTCTTCAGGATGGTACAGCATGAAGATGAGAGCCTTGAAGTTTATGTTGAATGGTTCAACTATAACTGCATAGGGAAAGCAAGGATATGTGGCTCCTAAGACACGATGTGTCTTATTTCTAAGAGGAGTTCGATATGATTGTATAGAACTCCTAAACCTAATGGGCGGGGGAGATTTTTATCGATTAGAGTATGACATTATATTGAAACTTTGTTGTAAATATTCCAGAGGAACATAAAAAACAAGCAGAGGACCAAGGGATATACTGGAAACAACTAGAAAAACTATAGGAGGTAGAGTTGCGAGGGAATAATTTGAGAACATGTTAGAGGACTTCAAGATCGACATACTTATTTCCTTGAGCTCCTAGTTGGATAAATTACAAACGAGGAAGAAGGAAGAGACAGAATGAGCTTTGGTTATATTTTTCCCGAAGTGCAGAATGAAGCATCCATGGAAAGAATGCTTGTTGGATTAGATCGAGGTTTGTGGAATATTTAGTGAGGACCATGCTACTCGCAACTTTCCATCCTTACTTGGACTAAAAGTTATCTATCAAAAAGTGGAGGAATCGGAGCAATTATGCTTTGTCTCTCAGAAACGACCATGGCATCCCAGACCTTAAGGTATAATCCAATATCAATATCAATATTTCAATTCATATTGTACTAACCCTTCCATGAAATATGATTCTCAACCAATGGGTATTCCAACACAACAATGGGTGGCTCCTCCTCCTCCAAACTAGTTATGGAAATAGAGATGGAAAAAATATGTTGTAGGAGGACCTCAACAACCTATGACACAGCCACCCATGCAACTTCTTCCTCCTCCCCAGATGCAAGCATCCACATCTTCCCCTCCTTGACCACAACTACCTACACAACCCATTCATAACCCTAATAACAGAAGGCCAAGCTAACCAACACAAGTTGCTAGACTTGCTTCCTACCCTACTTATTCCATCTCTTCCATGGACTGCAATGATATTCATCTTTGATCCAGGAAGGCTCTAACCAAGGACCAACATCGAATTATTATTGAATATTTGAATGAGGATGTTTGAAATGAAGAATTGGAACCAAAAAAATATCAGGAACCTTTGAAAGTTGAGAATTCCCACCCTGAACTTCAAAACCCACCCTATCTAGAAAGGTTACATCTAGATAAACCTTTCACTCAACCTAAGTTTGACTTTCTTGGAGAACTCAAAAATGTGTGTGTCAAAATACCACTATTTCAAGCCATCAAATATGTTCCCATATATTCAAAAGCGATACGATAATTTTCTTGAGAAAACTCGATAGGAAACGAAAGGATCCCCAAATTGTTCATTTCATGAGAATATAGTCTGACTTAATGATGGGGGGATTTCTCATAGCTAAATACTCAAATCCTGGTAGTCCAAAAGTTAATGTAAAGATCAAAAATACACTTACTAGTAACACATTAATTGACCTAGGGCTACCATCAACGTTATGACATGTGATACCATGAAAGCCTTAGGTTTTACAAGCCTTAGGGAAACTCCAACTGTACTTCAACTTGTTGACAGAGCAACCATTAAACCAAACGAAATATTAGAATATGTAGTGATATATGTGGATCCATGGGAATATCTCGTTTACTTCATGGTCCTGCAACCCAAAACATCTTTGGGTTGGTATCCTCTAATCCTGGGACATCCTTAACTGGAAATTATTTATCCCTACATTGGTTGTAGGTCAGGAAACATGACCATCTCCCATGGGACATCCACAAACAAATTAACCCTCTATCCTCCCACCAAACCCATATTATATATAGAAACACCACTTGGGTTGACGGAGAAGATAGTGAGGAATAAGGGGAATCCCATCAAGTCCTCTCCATAGATCAATACTTATCCATAAGAGATCAAATAGAGGATGAAGAAAATCAATGATTTTATAGCATCTTCCTCTACCTTATGAAACACACATATTCTTGAGCAGGTTATGCAACCGAAAACATAGGCTTCTATGGCCTCAACAAGCATCTCACCCATCGAACATGAATCCCCACCAAAAAAATATCAAGGGTCTATTATAGAAACCATAGAAATCAACCCATGGAAAACCTTGAAAATCAACCAAGGACTAAATGAACAACCAAAAGAGTGATTGGTTAAGGTGTTGCAAAATCACAGTGATTCCTTCACCTAGGATTACACTGACATGAGGGGGAACCATTCTGACTTATGCACACATCACATATATATTAAGGAAGGATCCATACCCATTCGTCAACCCTAGTGATGGATGAACCTGGAACTTAAGGACATATTCAAAGAAGAACTATGGAAATTACTCACAGCTAACTTCATTTCTATGATTTCTAATAGCCAATGGGTCTCCCCTCTTGTCATGGTACCAAAGAAAAGTGGTAAATGGATAATTTGTGTAGACTATAAAGAACTAAATAAAGAAACACATAAAGACCTATTCCCATTATCATTTATCAACTAGGTCTTGTACATGTTAGTAGGGAAGAAATAATTTTCTTTCCTAGATAGATTTAGTGGATATAACCATATCCAAATTGCAGCCAAAGTTCAAGAGAAAACAACATTTACCTGTCCTTGGGGGACATTTTCCTACTATGTTCTACCATTTGGGTTATGAAACGCCCCTGCCACCTTTCAACAAGAGGTTATTGGTATATTTTCTGATATAATTCATGATTGTGTGGAAATATATATGGATTATTTCACAATGTATGGGGACGAATTCGATCAAGGATTAGCCATATAGAGAAAACATCGATAAGGTGAAAAGAGTCAAATGTCACCCTCAGTAATGAAAAAATTTCTATGATGTTAATTGATGGCATCGTATTAGGACATCACATCTCAGCGAAAGGTATTCAAGTTGATCCAGAAAAAGTAAATGTAATATTAAATTTTTCAACTCCAACTTCGCAAAATCAGGTACGAAGTTTCTTGGGATACGCTGGTTATTACCGTAGATTCATTGAAAATTGTTCACGTATTGCTCATCCATTATTTGATTTACTTAACAAATATATTGAGTTTATATGGACAGATACATGCCATCATGCACTTGATGTATTGAAAATCAAAGTGTTTGAAGCTCTTTTTTTACGAGGACCAGATTGGTCCCTCCCATTCCACATATCCACAGACACATCAGACACCATCGTTGGAGACATTCTAGGACAACTGGAAGGAAATGACCCATATTCAATTTACTACATCGGTAAGAATCTATCACCTACAGAATTGAACTATACAATAACCGATAAAGAGTTTCTTGTTGTTATTCATGCAATAAACAAGTGTAGGCACTACATTAAAAGATATAAAATAATCTTGCACATTGATCACACTAATATTAAATATTTAATGAAAAAACCAATCACCAATGGCAGGGTCACTAGATGGTTGATTTTATTCCAATAATTTTCTATTACCATCCTAGATAAACTAGGAAAATATAATGTATTTGATGACTTTCTTTATAGAATAATATCTTATGAGAATGAACCTCCAGTAGAAGATTGCTTTCCAGATGAGCATCTCTTTGTAGTATCTACTAACTCACCTTGTTTTGCATATATTGATCATTTTTTGGTTGTAGGAAAGCTCCCAGAACATCTGACTTCCAAAGAGCGACAAAGTATAGTCAGGAAAAGTGAAATATTTTCATGGATTGATGGCTTCCTATTTTACACTAGGCCTAATTTGATTATCAGAAGATGTGTACTAGAAGATGAAATCCATGAGATACTAAAATCCTATCATGATGGACCATTTGGGAACCATTTTGCTGATAAAATAAATGGGTACAAAGCACTCCATCAGAGGTACTATTGGCCCACTATATTCAGAGATGCCAAATAATATGTGAAGAGGTGTGACAGATGTCAATGCATGGGTAGATCCATACAAACAAATGAGATGTCGCTACAACCGCAGATGGTGTTAGAACCTTTTGGAAAATGGGCCATTGATTTTGTGGGACTAATAAATCCCCCTTCCCCTCAGCACTCTTATATCCTCGTCTATACAGACTATGTAAAAAAAATGGATGGGGGAAAAGGCACTTTTGGATGCAACCAATCAGAAAGTAGTGGAGCTTCTCCATGAAGAGATATGTGTAAGGTTTTCAATACCATGAGAGATCGTGACCAACGGAGGAACTCACTTCACTTCACGGCTTTTCAAAGACCTGATGGACAACTATAACATCAAGTATAAATTAAAAACACCATATCACCCACAATAAAATGGACAAGTAGAGGGGACTAATAAGATCCTTGATACCATCATCACCAAAATCTCCAGGTTGCATCTCAAGGATTCGGTTGATAGACTTCCCAAATATTTATGGGCCTACATAACAAATTGGAGAACTACTACACGATGCACACCTTATGAGTTAGTATATGGGAAGAGAGTACTACTACCCATTGAGACAAAAATCTAGACACTTAGGACAACAATACAACTTGAGTTGGACCGAGCCACAAGATGCCCAACACCAAGCCACAATGATACAGCATCAAAGAGCTAGGTGACACGATAAGTTTATCAAGAAAAAGAAGTTCAAAGATAGAGATTGGGAATTACTATTTGATTTGAGGTTCAAGGACTTCAAGGAAAATTTCACACTAGATTGCTCGGTCCATACGAGATTGATATAGTATATGACATTGGGGCCGTCAAACTATGTACCATAGATGATGACAAAAATCCCCTAATGGTTAATGGACATAGACTTCGCCTATATCATCGACCCTTATCAAAGGAAAAAAAAATTAGGAAGATTGCAAATGGATGGCCTAACAGTGATCTGGAACTCGTTCAAGAAGAAAAAATCCCAGCTGGATAATTTCCATTGTTCTCCAAGAGAAAGAGAGATAGAGATTTTGAAAAACAGCCTAGTTGGCGAATTAAAATAAATAAGAAGAAGAAGAAGAAGGGCACTTCATGGTTTCATGATGGTTATGTCAGGATCCTTCTCAACAAATATTAATAAAGCCTTTTTTTTATAATAATATTCTTTCTTTTCAGGATATGTAGGGGAGAAAACTGTTGTTGCAACTCATGTTGTTGCAACTCCTATTGTTTCAATTCCTATTGTTGTGATTTTCGTTGGTACAAATCCCTTTGATGCAACTCCTTTTGCTACAACTCCCATTGTCGCAACTATTCTCATTGATACAACTCCTTTTGTTGCAATTCCCTTTTCCGCAACCATTCTCGTTGTTGCAACTCCTTTTGTTGAAACTCCCTTTTCCGCAACTATCCATGTTGTTTCAACTTCCCTTGCCACAACTTCCTTTTCTACAACTTTCATTGTTGCATCTTTGCTTCATTTTCCAAACCTCTCCCCTCTCATTTATGTTGTTGCAGCTCCATTGCTACAACTCACATTGTTTCAAATCTTCTTGCAGCTTTACTTCATTTTTGTAGTCCTCGCCTACACATGCAATGTTCCAAATCCCATCTAAACCATTAAGGCCGCACCATCGGTTGCTGCAACCCCATTGTTGCAACTCTAAGTGTTGCAGATTCATCACTTCAACTCACATTGTTGTGAATCTTCTTGAAGCTTTCACTATATGTGCATCATCGTTGTTGCACATCTAGTCGATAATACCAGCAACGCCATGCTGAAACTCTAGTTAAGTTTGTTGATGTGACTCTACTCCATCCGTCGCAACTACACTAGCACCATTCTCGTACTGCCACATGAGGTAAGAAGAGATAAGTATGATCTCTAATAATAATGTGAAATAAGTATTTTTAAATCGTATAATTTCTATTATCATTCCATTAACTACCACCTTACACCATCATTTCCAAATTTGTGACCTTGCACTCTCATTACCATATCCACCATCGTTATTGTCACAATTTGAAATTCCCTACCCAATTAATAACCATATCAAATGAAAACACAAGAAATCATAGTTAGCAGAAAGAAGGAACCATGGGAGGATCATTGATATGCAAGGAAGCTACAGAAGCATTGTTTCTCGAGGCCTACGAAAACATTAGAGAAATTTTGCATCGAGAAGTTTAAAGAATAAATTATTGATTTAGAAACTTGTAGGGGCTCTCTAGAGGCACTCACATCCATTAAAAAAGGTCCCCAGTATGAAATCCTTATCATTTAATGCAAATCAATTTCTGATTTTTTATAATAATCAAACGAGTTAGAATTAAGTATAATGTTCTCAGCTTGAAGATTGATTTTTTTTTTACAAAATCTTGGAGATATTATATTAATTAACAATGGGCAGTTGAAATGCACAAGGTCCAAAAAGAGCCACATATTTCGGCTACAAATCCATCACCCATAACAGTCCTGCTACTAGCCTATCTTTTCCTATGTCTGGTCTTTACAAAATTTGATTACATTACAAAATTTTGGAGTATAACTACAATAAACGATTCCTAGAATACATATGGTCCTGTAATACATTAAATACCCAGTTTATTTTTTTGGGTTGGTTCTTCATCTTCCATTTCCTTCTCCTGCACTGGCTGATTCAAGTGGAAACATGATTGGTCTGTCGTTGGGGAGGAACCACTACTGGATGCAGAGTCCTCAAGCGTTGGTGGAGACTGCACCCTTTGTTGTTTCATTTTTTCCACTTGAGCTTTGATGGCATCCAATTCGTCATATTGCTGGCACATGGGATCGCGATGTTGAATGAGGATGTCCATAATTTGAGAAACTGAGGCTGACAAAGAGCAGTAGTCTAGATAAACGTTTTCACTTCCTGCTCTAGAGCTTCTAATGAGGAGGCTAGGTCCTGAATTCGATAATGTTGGTGATACATGATGACTGGGTCGACACCCAAAATCCACTAATGCTATTCTGACATTGTTACTCAATGCTTCACTCCCCCACTATTCGACTAATGTCCCTAGTGCACCCAAGGAGCAATGATACATATAAGCCTAGCTAACTGTGAACCCAATGCTACCTAAGGAGGACCAAAACCAATTACCTAAAACATGCGGACACTTTTGAACCCAGGCAAGAAAGTGCCATGGCTGCAGGATAATATTGAAAATGAAAAACCCTTTTCTTTGATCAAAGCAACTATATCCTAAGAAATTGGTATGAATTGTAGCCTCCTCCCTATTTTTAAATTTTATTCTTTACCTCTATGTATTGTAGAGAATAGAAGTCTTGAAATACCCTTGGGCCTTGGGGGTCAGTCAGTGCTAACAAGTAAATCTAGCTTCAATTTTTTTTCAAGGATGAAATGTACCACAATATCCTTGAATCGAATGCATGATAGCGTACCTTTCCAAAGAAATATGACCACACCCACACTTGAACCAAGATTCCAACTCGCTATCATGATTGTTCGTGGACATGGAGAATGTTTGAACCCTGGAACTAACTTTGTATCCATTGCATCAACTAAACCTTTTTCCATAATTGTAATGTATTGTGTCTTAAATATCCCACCTTGCACGAGCAGAGATTGCACAAGGTTGATATATGGGAAGCTATCATAAATTGGAATGTATATGTTAAGGGGAACCCACGCTACTATGACATCAGGGGATCTGTGAGGATATGACACCCATGTGACATGCAATACTTTGAAAATGATGTGCATTGATTATGGGATTTGATGTTGAGACAGGATCCCATTGATATTAATATCCCCTTTTGTCAAATTTACTACTAGATTTGCTTGAGAATCAGCCCATTGATTATTCTCCCTTTTAACATGATGAAAGGAGACATGAGGGATACTTGTTAGGTCTAGTTTAACTTTTTTGATAATGTTACTAGGGTGATCATTAGGAGGGGTGCCTTTGATCATACTATGAATAGTATTCTTTGAATCTCCAACAATGGTTAAATGTTGCAACTGAATCCCCTTAGCTAATTGTACTCCCTTAAGGAGAGCATATTATTTTTCTTGATTGTTGGTAGCTTGTCCCAGACTCCATGCATACTTTATTACATGATTTCCCCTCAGCTCAAGGATGACCCCTGCCGCACCTATCGCCCCGAGCTTGAAGAAAAATTTTAACAAACCAAAAGCATTGATTTCTTATACCAACTCTGGTATATAAACATGTTTCAAGATTAGTATGTTATTTATATTAAAGAAAGTATTTACTATAATTATCATCATTCTGAAAAATAAAATGAACAAAAAAAATTATCAAATGAAAAATTAGCATTAAATCCATATAATTCATTTTGAAAATATAATTTGTATATTTTCTAATATCAATAAACAAATATCCATCATGATACTCTTACAACAACAGATTACTAATATCTTGAAAAAAGAAGCATAAACTCTATGTCAATCAGTCATGGTATATGCTCAACATAAAAGCTTCTCTACATGGACATCACCAATGTAGTGGCACTTCTTTAAAGTAATGATTGACACAAAATTGAAAACAAAAAAGTAAACCAAATTACATGGTAAAGAATATAATGGAAAGATTGAAAATAATAATATATGGATATTTATTTTTAATGTAAAATTGAACACTTGACTTTCTTCTTGGACATAATTCCACACTTCCATCTGATCTTTTATGTTTGCAACTATTCCAAATGGTGATTGAGACTCCTTGACATTTTTGTGATGTATTGTGTATGAAAATATGGTGTATTCAAACCCACTTCTTTCATTTCATATGGAGGATCTTTAATATTATTAATTCGCATATTTAAATAAAATTTCATTGTAGTTTTACCTATGGAAAAAAATAATTTGTAGTATATCATTTTCAATGTATATGCAATTTTTTCATTTCTATTTAAGCAATGAAAATAAACACACACACATCATAGAAATATTGGTATGTCCAACATGTATCATTGATAAGAATAAGATCATACATATCCAACATAAGATCATTTAACTCCATCTTTTTCATTGATAAGAATAAGATCATAGAAATATTTATATGTCCAACATGTATCATTCCAGTGTCACTCATAAAAGGGTCATTTTTGGAGCTACAAATATTGTGTTTGTGCATGTAACATGAATAAATAATGGTTCAAATTAACTTGTAAATAATTTAAATCAATTTATACATTTAAAATATAAAGTGATACAATTTATATCTCTTACCAATAACATTATTTCCTTGAATTTACTTTACCTTTGAAAGTTGATAACATTAACCTTCTTTTGGCTCTAAATAAAAACTGTAAATCTCCAAGGTGGTGAAATTATGAAATTTAAGAATCCCATAACCACTTGATTGATTGCTTGATAAAAGGATCATAGGAATAACCAATTTTTTGGATATTATAATGATGAGGGATATCTATAATAACTAGGGAGTACTCTCTTCAACAATATTTAGAATGTTTTCATAGTGGCCTAATATTACTTGGTATTACACAATGTAAATCCCATTCCAAACGTAGTGATCCAGTGTATCATCATGTTGAACATTTTCAAGATGTTGTTTTCTTTGTCTTTCCAACTTGACTTTTTGAATGACTTTTAAGGTCTCTAGTACTACATATGTGTTCCTCTTTCACATATTCTATGAAAAACACACACATAAACCAATTGTTGATACAGATGAAATGAAATCCTCAACAACAAGGGTTCCTACTAACAAAAATTCTCAATTAGACCTCACAGTGTTTGAAAAAGGGAACTCGTCTAGATTCTCAATTGGAAACTATTACTAAGTTTTGGGTATGAAAACTATAATGTTGAATGAAAAATGTAGGAATGCTTTTAATCTACATGCAAGATGCAGTTCTACTCTACTTATTATAGCTAGGAACAAAATCTAACAGGTGGGCTCAAGACCGAGTATATATTTGTAGTAACTTCAATATTATGTAGTTATTCAAGAAATTACAGTAGAAACATACATAAACAGAAATTAAGCTAARAAAAGTATATGACTAATTTATTTTTCATAGTCCTAGGTCCAAAACATAAAAAGAAAACATATTTAGAAAACAAAGAATAAGAATATGAGTTTCTACACAAAGCTAGTCTATAGTAGAAGTAACACAATATTACAACAATACTAGMATCRTAGCAAACAATGRAAATTGTTCATGGTTCATTCACCACACCAGAATCAAAGATTCTCAAAAAAGTTTGCCAAAGCTAGCATCTTCTTATTCAGACTTCATAAAATAGTTTACAAAAKTTGTACAAGCAAAAATCCWTTTTTCTCTTTTTAAGATTACATTTATAGCTTCCACAAATAAATATCTCCTGCTTTTGAGCTYCTATCCTGGTAGTTCTAACTATTCAACTCCCTTTTATTTTATTATTTTGTAGGAAATATTTTACATCCAAATACATTTTGTGTTCATATGGGAGTCATAATCAACCATGTGCATTGTCATCAAGGTAATATTTCCATACTTCATGTTGTGAAGAGATACTCATTATGCACCTAAAGATTAGTTGTTCATATTCCACCTCGCATGACACTAGTTCCTTTGGCATGGGCCCCATGACATTATTGATTGAGTTAATCTATGAACTAATTAAATTAGCTTCTCGTGAAGGAATTGTGATGTGTTCATTCAATAATGATTTTTTGATGCTTGGGATTGTGCCTATAGAAATAATTTTAAGTTTAGTGATTTATTATAATCCCTTCATACACTCATTAGTTTCTCAGGGTGCATTTGATTTACCAATGGATGGAAAATGACATATTTCAAGAACTTTATTTGTAGCCTAGTGTAAATTGTAGAAATTGCCCAATGAAGCAGTTACATCCTTTTCAAATGATGATCTTGTTGATTTGCAATTCACTAGTGTTTCATAGTTGCATTAGGTTTCATTTTTTCTCATCCTCAATAAATGTTTCAGAGAATCCATTTCTTCACCTTACAATGTTTTGAGCTCATTGAACCCCATTTTAACCCCTTATAGATTTTATCTTTTATATTTTACTTTATTCATGAATGTTAAAAACTAAGAGGAATAGGCCCAA
>SNQJ01S0021782.1:210895-221762 GCA_010110895.2 Picea sitchensis | reverse complement strand
GTGGCAAACCAAAACCTACAGACACAGGCTTGCTAGGGCACCCTGTCAATCCCCCCAAACATGGTCAAGTGGGCAAGTGTAAGATCCAAGCAGTTGTTAGAAATAAAAGGAATCAGATGCATACATTCAATGGTTATGATGATCAAAGTGACACATACCATGATACCTGGACTAATTACCTCATGAAACAAGAACCATCCCTGACACAGGACCAAGCCGATGGTGATGGACGCTGCTGCTGCTGACAAGACAAAGGTGCTGGAAGAAAGAAAAGGTGGGCCCTCCAAGGCCATGCTAAAGTCAATCTTGCTCTCAGTACTCCATGTCTAGGACCTGTTGGCCTCGAGACATGATCTCCTAGTTATCCCTAAAAGTGGGGGATAACAGGCTCCAAGGCACTAAGTTAGCCACCATGTGCCAGTGGTGTTATGATGTTGGGGTAGACTCACGTAGCGAGCTACCACTATGTTGAGAGGTGGCAATGATGGATAAGTGGCACAGACCATAAGATTGGGGTCTCTTATGAAAATTTGTGACGGGAATTCATTTTACCTATTGATGCATGGAAGGAGTGTCTGGAAGACACAACTTACTAATCATATACCTATAGACTAAGTAGGTTCATTTACATTGCATACTAATGTACAAATAACATTGTTTTGAATTGTTGTGTTCCACAGAAACATGTTTATCAATCAGTATAACAAATGAGTGTTTGAACTTTGACATGGGTCAAAGGGAAGTAAGGTGAATTTGTACCTGCCCTTTACCAATGAAACAACAAACGTTATAGCAATAATCAATGATATCAATGCTTGAACAAATAGTGACTTTATGATAAAAGATCTGCTACTAGACAAGTTTATGCATAAAAGATAGATGTGTAGCAACAGTAATAATCCAGAAATTGCAAGTTATGATGACAACGATGAGATATAAAGATTTTACAAATGATAGTACTTTTGTCACTCACAATTTCAAGATTAACACGAGTCAATTAATGAATTTAAAGGCTGTCTAAACACTTGTAACAGCAGCAAATTGATAGTAATGACAGCAGTAACGCACTTCAGAAAAAAGTACCTTAATGAGGCAATGGAGCAACTACTTTAACACTTACTGATTATAGCTTTCCTAGTACAAATTCTGGGCGGTCTTATAGACAATTAGTGGGCTGACAGGGGCTGCACACAGTGGCTGTAACAACAGTTACAACAGCAGCAAAGTGATTATGACAACTTCAGAAAATGCACTTAGAATAGCAACAAAAGGTAGATTAAAGCCTTGAGGTGATAGCGCCTAGGCCTGTGCAATTTCTGGGTAGGTTTACTTGGTTAGTAGGCTTGATAAAACTGCAACAAAAGGCTGTAGCAGTGATGTTAGCAGAAACAAGCTTTATGATTAGTAGTCTAGACTAGGTTAGTAAATTAGTAGGGAGACTACCAATTGGTAGTCTAGGGTATCAAGTCTTGTCAAAAAGTAAGAGGAGAGGACTAGTGCCTTTTAGGGGTAGATGGAGTTAAGGAGGTGGCCTCTTTGAAGGCTGAAAACATATGATAATGCACACTATTCAAGAAAATCCAAGACCCAGGAGGAATAGCACTTTAAGTCCTCCTAGGTTTCTTGACCCTAAGAAGGGAGGTGAGCTAGGGTGTAGGCACTTCTAGGCCCTAGCACCTCATTCCTCTTGAAGAGTTTGTGGATGAGAAGTATCTTGAGCACAATAACTAAGTAAAGACTTTAAGGGAGCTAACACTTTAGGGCCCTAGGGTTTCACTAATTTTAGATCAATTTAGGAAGCTAGGCAAATAAAAGGTAAGAAAGTTAGCACTTTAAGTTTCTTACTTCAAGCATTAAATACACCATGCAATTTCATAATCTTGTATGAGCAACTAAAACCATACCATTAACCATTCAATAGATGACAAAATGCAGATTTTACTTGCACCAAGAATAATCATGAATATACCATGCAAGATCACCATAAAACTTCAAAAAATTGATCCAAGTGCTAAACCATGCCTCCAAGAAGAGTAGCACCTCACTATTTCAGCCAAGTACACCCAACTAGGGCGAAATTTCAGACCTCCCCATGTCCAATGACAAGTTGTGTTAAAAATGAATGTCACTTATTGATTATTTATACAAAAACTTGACCTTAATTAAGTTTTAGGTCAAAAAACCAGGTCAACTTGGCTAGTTTCTTCCAAAAATTAAATTCTCGACAAAATAAAATCAATTTGCATCTAAAGACCCTCTTAAGGGTGACGTCATGCTCTTCTAGGGTGACGTTGGGCCTCCATGATGAAATGTTGGGCACATGAAGTGAAACGTTGGGCCTCCAAAGGCCAAAATCCTTTCACACACGTGTCAATAACCTCAGGACTGCCCCCAAGGTGACAACCCTAGCAAGTAGATGTGGTCCAAGGCCTCCAAAGGCCAACGTTCAGCCAGGAAGGGCACAATCCCCAGGGTCTAGGTCCACCAAAGTGCCTCCAAAGGCAACATCCTTTTTCCTTCTGGTGCAAGCCTTCAATCTCTTCTTATCCTCTGGCTGGGGTTTCTGCGTCCATCTGTGGGCTTTGAGCCCTCATGAAGGTCTGAGCTAATCATTCCCTCATGTGCACCTGTCCACCAGGCAAGGTCTCGCAGAGACAACAAGTACGCCCTCCAGGGGTTCGTAAGTCACAAGGATCACAACATGTAAATCACACCCAATAATTAAATCACCCGAACATGTGCATCAAACCCCCCTTAACCCCAAACAAATGCTCAAAGACGTTATGCAATTTGACAAGTTTAGATTTGGAGACGGTCTCCGGGTGTCCTATTTGGCCAATCCCCCTTAAGTTTGGGGTGTTTCCCAGGTGGAGTTTGGTTCAAGTCATGCAAGTGTATGAGTTGGCATGGGGTAAATATTTGGGCATGGGGTGCATGTGATAACGGGGAAATGTAGAGTCTTACCTGTGGGTGCCTTTGTGGAGGGTGAGCTGCACCTTGTCATGGATGCAATTGTTTCCTAGCCCATTCATTGCCATTTATTCTTAGCTTTCTTTCTTTTGATCTTTTGCTCTTGTGCTACAAGGGAATAGTTGAGGGCCATTGCCCTGGCTTGCTGACCAGAGGTGACAATGTCATCCACAAATCAGTTCATGGAAATAAGAAGGTCGGCTCGTGATGAGACCCCCTTTCTCTTGGCTACGCAACCAAGAGCCATTACCCTGGCTTGGTGACCAGATAGGTGGTAATGTCATACCGCTACATGTACATGCCACATGGTCATAATAGGCCGACTCGTGATAAGACCTCCTATCCATCAACTAGTACCTTGAGTGTTCACGTTATCTTGTGGGTCCACTTTTCTTACTGAGAAGCTTTTCACTGTTTTCTCAGGGATCCTTGGGCGAAGCATCTTGAAGGTTTCAAAATGGCTTTTAACTCTTTCCAGCTACTTTTACCCTCTGGGCCTTTAGCCCCTTCTTCCCATGAGGTAAGGTACAACCCTTCCTAGTGTAGCCAATCCCAGTGGCCAAAAGATGGGAGATGGAAGGAATAAAGATGGAAAGTGGTAAATATGGAGGGAACAGACGATAACTCTTCAAAGACCCACCCAATAGCAACCCATCCTAAAGGGAAATTGACTTACTAGGGCATTGTGTCACCCTCCCAGGTTTAAACAAGGCAAAGAGAATAATTTCCAAGCAAACATCATGAAATGAAGAAGGATTCAAGTGCTTCAAAAATCAGAGTGATACATACCATGATACCCGGACTCATTAGCTCATGGAGCAAGACCCACTGCCACCTCAGGACCAGGCTAGTGTGATGGACGCTGCTGCTGGCGATATCTGGACTGTACTTGAAGAAAAGAGGGGCCCTCCGGGGCTTTGCTTAGGTCATCCGGCTCTCGACACTCCATGTCTGGAACCTGCGGTCCTCGAGACACGATCTCCTTAGTTATCCCTAGGCTAGGGGATAAGAGGAGGCAAGAACGATTTGATTAATTTGAACCCTGTGATAAGGGATACATAATGTTTGGAGATGACAAGACTGTGGAGATTATTGGTGAAGATGATGTACCCATCTTACTTCATATAGGGAAGGCATGCAACATCATAGAAGTGGTGTATATACTTGGATTGAGGAATTTTCCCTTTCTAGTGAAAGTATGCTAGCAACCTGATCAAGAGATTAGACTGGAAGACTGTATTGTTTGTGGTAGCCCAATAGATCTTGTAACAAAGTTGACTAAGGATGAAGCAAGAAGGGGTTTTATGAGTTGGAACTAGAATTTTCCCATGGCATTGAAAATTCGGAGTTTGGATTTACAAATTCTTATTGGTCTAGATGTGTGGACAATAGGCGGTCCACATCTGGTTTTGTGTTTAATGTTGGTTCAACTATTGTGAATTGGAGTAGCAGGAAGCAACACACAGTGGTTTTATCTTCAACAAAGGTTGAGTATAGGGACACATTGAATGTAGCATGTGGAGTTTGGTTTAGGAAGTAGTGCATTGTTGCTTTATTTCAATAAAGGTTGAGTATAGGGGCACATTGAGTGTAGCATGTGAAGGAGTTTGGCTTAGGCAATTGTTCACTAAAATTGATCTAGTGCAGGAAAAACTTATTGTTCTTTTATATGACAACCAAGGTGTTAGTATTTAGGGTAGCTCAGACAGCTACTTCCGCATTGGCGGTGTCTAGCATGTGGAAGTGTCCGAGCGACGCTCTCTAGATCTATAACTTTATAATTGCATTTATAAAGTCAAAGTGGCTTTTATTTAAGGACTAAAGTGACTTTTTATAAAGTTGAGTGACTTAAGTGATTTAAGTCATCTCAATGAGAGATTAAGTCACAACCGTTGATCTTGGGAAGACAAGATCTAATCTTGATCGTTGAAATCTTAGGGTTAGGGATTTGGTCATTAAGAGATTATAAAAGCAAGTTTAAGGAGAGTGAGAGGCACACACTGAGAGTGAGGGAGGAGATCTCACTGAGTGGGTGAAGAGAGTTCATACAAGTGTGAGTGGGTAGGGTTGAGGAAAGGGGCAAGGAGCGAGATAACAACCAAGTGGGCTAGGCTATCACTGCATTGTAATCCTAGGAAGGAAGCCCAAGATTAATAAAAGAAGATCTGGTTTTCCCACAAGGGTTTTTCCAAGGGTGTTTACCCGAATATCTTATTTCTTAGTTTACCCCACAACTACGAAATCTGAAAAAAAAAAAGTACACTGTACGACCACAACCGTACATCAATCGTATGACGTATGAACGCATCAACTGAGTAAATACGTGAGGATCCACTGCAGAAAAGATCTGAGTGTGCATATTTTAGCTTGGAGATTAGCCGGATCGTGGGGGTTGAGCTAGTAAAGAAAGACGACTGTGGCGGGTCGGGATGCTGAGAGAGCAGCCGTCGTGTGAGAGAGTTGTAGTATGGTCGCGGGCTAGGTGGCAAGTGGTTAAGATAGCCGTCGTAGGTGCAACCGACAGTTAGTGGGCAACGATGTGTGACAGGGCGCGTCGAGTCTGCAAGGAGGACGACTGGCAAGGAAAGGGAGTCTGTGCAGGTAATTGCAACCGCGAGGTAAGGAAGCAGTTGGCAGAGGCATTGGTGTAGAGGGCCGCCTGTGGAGGAACTCAACCGCCAACAGACCAGTGTAGAAGGAAGTGCCAGCACGAGGAGTGGCTGGGTGCATGGATGACAACTAGACATAATTGTGGAAGTATTTGCTAAAGTCGCCACAGAGGTTTGGGGGTGGTCGTGGTGTGTGTCGTCGACAGTGAGAGAGGAGGTGACGACTGGTGTAGCAGTCACCCAGAGCAAGCTGCTGGAGCAGGTCGCCGCCAATGTGTGAAAGGGCGACACAGAGACAAATCCAGTTGCTGTACAACTACCAGCAGGGAATTGGCACGAGTGGAGAGGTGGCCATGAGGTGGAGGCAAGCCAACAAGACGCGGGGGTTCGGGAGAGAGCCGCCAGCAGAGGTGAGCCACCAGGCCAATAGTGTAGATGCCAGGCAAGTGCACGAACAACGAGACAACTATCTAGAAAGCTTTCGGGTAGCTGTCAGGTAGAGGGTAGAAGGCTGCGGGCAGCCCTGGTCAGGGATTCAGGCAGCTAGTAAAAGGTCTTTGAAGACAGGTCTGAGCGAGATGGCAGGGATAACTTTTTGGTTCAGAGGGAGCAACTACAACAACATATGGAGTGATGGGGTCAGAGATAGATCCATGTGGAGGTTCCAGAAGTACCTTCCTCGCTAAGAGGGAGTGTTGGTTTTGGGGGTACTTCGGACATGTACTTCCGCATTGGTAGTGCCTAGCATGTGGAAGTGTCTAAGTGACACTCTCTAGATCTATAACTTTATAATTGCATTTATAAAGTTAAATTGGGTTTTATTTAAAGACTAAAGTGACTTTTTATAAAGTTGAGTGACTTAAGTGATTTAAGTCATCTCAATGAGAGATTAAGTTACAATCGTCGATCTTGGGAAGGCAAGATCTAATCTTGACCATTGAGATATTAGGGTTAGGGATTTGGTCATTAAGAGATTATACAAGCAGATCTAATGAGAGTGAGAGGCACACACTAAGAGAGAGTGAGGAGATCTCACTGAGCGGGTGAAGAGAGTTCATCCAAGTGTGAGTGGGCAGGGCTGAGGAAAGGGGCAACAAGAGAGATAGCAACTAGGTGGGCTAGGTTATCGTTGCATTGTATTCCTCTGAAGGGCCACTATCCCAGGAAGGGAGCCCAAGATTAATAAAAGAAGATCTGGTTTTCCCGCAAGGGTTTTTTAGGGGTGTTTACCTGAATATCTTGTGCAATGTGTGGTTGGTTTCTGTTTTTATGCTTCTGCTAATGTTTTGTTAAAACCTAGTTGTGCAGTTAATGAATAAAGTGATTTTATTTCTGAGTTCACTGTCATGGTGCTAGGTTAGGTAACTTAACACAAGGTGTCGTACAACTTGGGAAGAAAGCTTTTTTCATTATCAAAGTAATCATATTGTGTTGCATGTTCACTATTTGACACATTTTCATGAGGTTTAGATTCAAATGAAGTATTGCAACACAATTGAATATGTGGTTGATATCTCTACTAAACGATTGAAAAAAGATATCTTTGAGAAGTTCAGGGAAATTCTAGGAATGAAAGAGAACAAATTTTCATCAAGGAGGAGTGTTTGAAATGTTAATGAAAAATATGAGCATGAGGGTCATAAGTGTGCATGGATTGGTGAAACAACTCATGCAAAGGTATTTTGTATTGTGCAGGTGTAGATGAAGAGCACAATGGTGTGAGCCTTCCTACATCATCACTTTGGAAGTCGATAAGTGTTGCGACCATGATTCTTCTGTTGGAGTAGTTATGACTTGTACATTTAGATTTGTTGTCCAAGTCAAAAGTTGATATCCCAAGAACTAGGGGCTTTGTGTTGCTCCTCTAGATCTACTAGATTGATCACATCCTCCTTTTTACCCATCTTGGCAAGTGGGAGTGTCAAGCATCATTTGTATGTTAGGGATATTGGCATGGACATTAATAAAATGGTCACAAAATGCCCCCTTACTAGTGCTGCCACACCAAGGCTGTTGGGAGCGGGGAGCAGAAGCGGGAAGCGAGAGTGTTTTATATAATACATAAATATACATATTTTGATGCATATATATAAAAAACATGTAGAATGTCAAATCAATTACAAAAAACATGAAAACATAGAGGGAATATCATTTAACTATTGGATTATACATGTATCATTAAAGCATCAACCATTTAGTACACATATAACATCAATCATAAACATTTGTCATCAATAGATTTTAACAGACAACATCAACCACAAAATGAAATAAACTCTAGAGCATCATATTCATTACCAAATTTAAATTTCAAACTTCAAACTTTAAAGGTAAACTGTGATATAATGTTCATAAGTTCATAAGTTCATTGTTTATAGAATAAGCCATAATAAAAAGTCAAGACAAAGTACTAAGTTCTAGAGACTACTTCTAAACAGGAAACACAAAAATAGATCTAGTATATGCCAGCAAGTACTAAGTACTTTTCTCTAAGTTTTCCTCTTGCCATAAGAAACTTTTCCCGTGCTCTTTGAGTTTGAAGAAGAGTAGGACGAGTAGGTGGAAGTGATCGTGCAACACGACCAACAACTGAGTGCCCCCCACAAGACAATAAACGATGTGAAGATAAAGGCAAAGTTAATGCATTTGGAACAGTACTAGTGGATGGGGGTGGCATGTCTCCTCTAGGAATATGATTCCCATCATGATCACCCAAAAGTTCTGCTTCCAAGTGCTCTAAAACCATGGCTCCATCCTCCAAATTATACTCCTCTGGATTGTTGTCCCAAGTCGCATCTCTTTTACAAAAATCATTCCCCCCTACTTCACAATAATGGGACAACAACCTCAAGTTGTTATGCACATAAACCAAACTTTCTGCCCGATCTGCATTCAAGTTGTTTCTCTTTACACTGTGGATGAAGCTATAGGTGCTCCAACACCTCTCTGCAGAAGAGGTGTTAATCACCTGATAAAGCATCTTCACCGCCAATTTATGCAAATGTGTGGTAGAGGAGCCATACATGTTCCACCATTTGATAGAACCCAACCTGTCTCGATCTTTGGTTGCATGCAAGTTACCAAATATTCCATGCTCATTGATGTATTTTCTCAATTTGCTTCATACTTGAGCACACTCCTCTTCATCAGGTACCAACTTTTCCAATGCAAGCATATATCCATTTTGCACCTTTGGATTTGTGTGTGGTTTTCTCCTAACCCCATCCCCAGTTGTTGGTTGGGCCAACCAAGATGAAGAATATTTTTGGGTAAGGACATATTCCAGGGCATGGAGTGGAACATTCAAATTATCCCACCTTTTGACCACAAGTTTATGGATATGATTATACAAGATCACGTCCCTCAACTGAACAATGCCTTTGATTTGGCCTAGCATGCTATCCTTCTACTCATACACCTCTCCAATCACCAACTGATCTGTATCTGCAAATTGAATAATGCTGTAAATGGTTTGGTGAACTGTCGAATATACCGAACCTACTGCCAAAAACGACCATCAAGAACTGTGTCCTCCACCTCCTGAAAGTCACTTCTCTTAGATGCGGATGTAACCCTGTCTTTTAGATCTTGGCATGAATCACTGGAGGCCATACTAGCCAATGCCTCTCTTAGCTTCAACAGGCCCCTGAAGGTGAGATAATAGCTAGCAAATTTGGTCTTTGCAATATTTAGTAACTCCAACTTGGAGTGATTGCGAAAAATTAAGTGGGCCATGCTATGCTTGGTAATAAATCTTATCATCTTCTTCCTTCTCTTGTACAAAGCACCAATCCATCTATAATCACGGTCCTTCATTTTATTGATATCATACATCAAAAGGTTGATTGTGTGAACCAAACACACCGACCAAAATATATTGGGGTACCTATCTTCAATGATTGCTCCTACTGCCTTATAATTATAAACATTATTAGTGATGACTTGAATGACATTGTAGGGTCCAATCTCTTGAATGGTTTTAATCAAGGCATCTGCAATATTAATACCTGTCTTGTAGCGATCTGAGTAGTCATGGGCTGAAAGGAAGACCGCACCACTAGAAGAAACACTAGGAATATTTATCAATGGCCCGCCTTTCACATTTGTCCAACCATCATATACAATTGATACCCCAAGTTGGCTTCATTCATTTCTAAATTTTCCTAGAGCACCTTGGATTTTGGCTCTTTCCTTGTCAAGTCCCATGGTTCTAGCTTTGTCATACCTGGGGCTCCTATATCCTTTAGGGGCACCGTTGATGGCTTGTACCATTTCATGCCAATATGGTGAGCGAAGAACATTGAATGGTATACCACATGCATAGAGAAACCTTAAAATTTTTGCATTCACATCATCTCTACAACCTTGGTCAAGGAAATCTGATAGTGTTCTACGTGAAGACGAAGGAGATAATGCACTAGCATGGGGGGATGCAGATTGAGCTCGACCAATGAACATTCTTTGTGCACTCTCAGGTTCAACCTTTGGTTTTTTGGCTTTGTTTTGTGCTACCTCCTCTTCCCTTTGGTATTTGAGTCTATCTTTGGGTTCCACTTTCACACAGGTTTTGACTCCTATACTCTTACCTTCATCCCAGTACATAGTCCCACATAGATGCTTTCTCACACGGGTATAGGAACCTGTGTATTTTGTATGACAATGATAGCATATAAAGTTTGTGGTTCCACCCCCTTTCCCTCCCCCAAGCCTTGTGACATACTTCCACATAGGTATGTGCTTCTCTTTGGCTTTTGGGGATCATGATCATCACTATCAATTTCATTGTCTTCATCCCCTTCCATTCCTTCCTCCTCTCCTTGGTATGTGCTGTCCACTTCTATTTCTTCCTCACTATCATGGGTATTTCGACGTGAACTTCCCACCACCACCATCATAATAAAAAATAGAACCAAAATGACATACCACATTGACATCATCATCATGATTGTTGAACCTTGATAATAACTTGCTACCTGCAATAGAATGATGGAGGAGAAATGGGAAAGAGTAGGAGAAGAAAACATTCAAATATTCAACATAGCATAATATACTAGTTTTGTTAGTTTTAGGGTAAAATTGAAAACAACAGTCTCTTTTAAAAATTTAATGCAAGAACAACTTAGATCTGTAACTTAACATATAAAAGATAGATCTATGATAAACATTAACAGCAGAAGAGCAGGGCTTAGAAGATAATCAGATTCAACTGTAGTACTTTAAACTAAGATCAAAACAAATTTGATAAACAGGTTTCAGATAATAGACAGTGTTAACAGCTCTTGAGATAC
>SNQJ01S0021782.1:197726-209277 GCA_010110895.2 Picea sitchensis | reverse complement strand
TAGGGTCTTGTATCAACCACCAAGGAACACATCCAAGGATCAATCCAAGCACTAAGGAAGGATTCCCTGGAACACATCCAGGGGCCCTAGAACACATCTAGGGTCTTGGCCATCCTCCAGGAGAATGGCTCTCGCTGCTGCATATAAATTTAACAAGTTTACAACACATGCATTTAAAAAAAAAACAAGAAACAAGAATGGGCTTAAGAGCCTACCTCTTTAGCTCTCCAATGGTGATTGAATATGACTATGGTAGCCTTCAATCTCCCTTCCAAGCTCACAAATGGCAGCCTCCAATCTCTTTTCCAAGCTCTCCAATCTCCCTATTGCAACCTTCAATATTCCTTCCAAGCTGTCCAATCCCTTCCAAGCTCTTCAATCTCCCTTCAATCTCCCTTCAATCCCCTCAAGAACTAGCAAGAACCCTCTCCAAACCCTCTTAGCAAAGATGAGTGAAATGAGTAATAGAATGAGAGAAAAATGGGGAGTGAGTGTTTTAAGTTTTAATCTCTTAGAAAACCCTAGGCTATCTTATGTAACCTTTACCTTGGTTCCAACTCCCTCCAAAAACCCAAGAAAAACTCCCTTGTTTGCGGGCCCAACGGTTGCGACTTGGGGAGTGCTCAGGGAGCGACATGGGAGTGTTCGCTCTTGGGTTTCTCCCTGAGCGCTCCCTCAATTGGTAGGGAGAATTTTTTTTTTGACAGGTGCATGCTTCTTGAACGCTCCTCCTCGGAGCGTGCTTCCTGAACGCTTCCACTTGTAGCGTGCTCGGAGCACTGTGCCACACAATTGACTTGTCATACTAGTTCTAGTTCTCGACATAGAAGGGTTGATGCTTTCTCCCATGCCCAACACAATTTTTGTGGACAGGAGTGGATCACCTGATTTCCCCCCTCTTCGAAGAGTTTGTTGACCTTGAATGTTAGAAGATCAATTTTGTGGAGTTCTCGACTACCTCCCTTAACGCAACCGACTTCTCTTAGTTTGGGCCACTCTCCAAATGACATTTTCAGGCCCAATATTGGTGATTTTGTAGTGATTAATGGGATAATGTGCTTCCCCTCTACTTCAGACACTGACTAAAGACCAATCTCTCATCAGCTTTTCTTTCATGGTTGGGTTGATTTGCACTCTCCGCTATGACTTCAGTTGCTCTCCCTATCTTCCACTCCAGGGCCATTGTTTACTTCATTGTTGAGAGTTTAGGCATTCTTGATTTAAGCTCACTTTTATTCGTTATTTGTTACTTTATAGTTTGCTTTTTTCTTTTAGGGAGTAGATGCCCTAGTCATTCTTTATTTACTACAATTACTGGCCGTATTTTTGAGTCCCATTGTTGAAAGTTGTTGGTACCCCATTGACAAGCATAAAGTAGAATACAATTGACATACAACTATAAACCACTCTATCCAGTTTTTATCAAATCTGAAGGCCTTGAACATTCAGTAAGAATTTCCAGCTTATGCTATTATAAGCTCTGTATGTGTCAAGTTTAATTAATGTAATTCTTTGTTTATTGCTTTTCAATGACTGAATTAGATCGTCTACTGTGATGATGCCATCTACAATCTAACTTCCTGCCCCAACTCGTTAGTGGGAAATTAGCTGATGGACCAGAGATTCTAGTCTGTTAGCTATTACTTTCTTGATGTTTTTGTAGGATGTATTGTGTGACCAATTTGTTCTTAAACTGTCCACTGAAATGTCATTATTTTAGGAATTAGCACTAAGAAGGTTGTGTTGAGGGATCTTAAAATCTCTTTGGATTTCCTCAATTCCTCAACTGCCTCACCAACATTTTCTGCTATTATTTCCCAGTATTATAGATCTAAGAAATCTGCAGGGAATTCATTGTACCCTGGTGCTTTAGCCTTTACCTACCTGAAGTTCAAATCCTGCTGATTTAACCTCTTTCTGGACAATCACTTTTAGAGCAATCTATTTTGATTCTTGAGCCTCCCTGACTACCTTCTGAATGACTTGTATAACCTCAGATATGCCATTGTCTCAATTTATCTGGGGTTCTTTGCAAAGGGTGGTGTAAAACTCTCAAATCATTCGGTGAAAGTGAGTGGTGCTATTACCCCCGCCATGGTTCAAGTCTCTCAATGACATGTTGGTGCTTGTGCTCCTGCTTGAGTGCTTTTGTACTTGCAAGAAAAAGGGTGGGGCTAGGGGCAAGTCCTGGGTGACTTTGGCGGAATGGATACCGCCTACTTGTGGCTTCTTAGCCAAAGGGGGCTTCCGTAGTGTGACAGGACGCTTCTGTCCCAGTGTTAAATCTAAAATAAAGCAGTTGCTGCTTGCTAGTGTTGACTGGAAGCTTTCTGTGAAAAAAAACCTTTCAGAGCATTCTCTATTTCCTCTTTGAACTCCACTGTTTCTTAATCATCAGTTCTGATTTGAGAAATCCGGTTGTAATTCCTGTTTTTGAGTGTGGTTTGGTGGAAATGTTTGGTAATAGGTATATCTATCTTCTTTTTCTAGCTGGTTGACTCTGGACTTTTGTTTCCAGAAAAATCCGCTCCTCCCAATCCTGTTCTTCCATTTTCTGTGGGAGATTGCTTTACGTCAGAGCCAGACCTGTGGTTAGTCTTCTTCCACCATAGCCTTTTGTATCTTTGCCATTTCGGATTCCAGCTCCTCCTTTTGGACAAAGCTATTAGCAAATACTTCCTTGGTCTTAACCCGAGGACTTTTAGCTTCTATTCCAAGATGAGCAGTATCTTGGTCTCCTTCTTTTCACCATATGACAACATTCTCTTTAAGTCGAGGATGGGTTATTAGCTATTTTCTCAAACTTGAAAGGGGCATTGACAGGTTTACAGTGACTTTACTGTTTTCTTCTGGTTTAAGCAGAATTGACCAGTGACATGAACCAGCCCTTTTTAGAATAAAGAATTCTATAGAAAGAATGTTGGTGATAAGGGAGTCACCAGAATCTATCCAGCAATTTAGCTAATAGTGCTTTTCCACTTCTTCAGTTATTCCAAGTGACAAACCCTTCTTTAGGGGGAATATCTATTAGTGCTAGATCACTTATGAATGGGCTGGAGGCTTTGCTCGAGTTGTCCATATGTCTTTAAACTCCCTTATTTTTGTTCAAACTTGCAGTGGAGTTGAAATCCCCTCATATAATCTGCAGCTCATGCTGCCTTTCTTCTTAATGTGGAGATGGATCTCCAGCATTGAGTTTGATCGAGAAATCTGTGGTGTGTAAACATTGGTTATCATTTTGGTAAAGTTAGAAGAGACGGATTACTAATTTTATGAGTACTTCACTCACTAATTATTAATTGACAACATTTTTAATGACTTAGGACTGTTATAACATAGTACAGAAATACATCTCGGTACTGTTGGCAGTTTTAGACATCTTTTGTTTTTGATGGACATGGCGAGAGAGGAATATAAAGATAGTTCATAAAGCTGGAGCTAGGCTTGTAGGTGAAATTGACTTTTGCAAGGTCTCCCTAAATTCTATATGCTCTTAACATTGTTTCTCTCTTTTGCAGGTCCAGTTGTTATGGATACGTCAGGTTTCACTGAGAAAGGGATAAAGCGGAAGGCTGCTGTACAGGCACTTTTTAGTAAACTCCTTTATTTATCTGAGGTACAACAATTCACTCACAATTTTACTTTTTGCATGAATAATAAGAGCAGTTTTGGGTTTGGGCCTCTGAATCTACTAGAATTGACCCAAAATTTGCAGAGATTCTATGCTTGTTTTCTTACCTCTTTTTTTCTTTGGAAAGGTTCTGAAGGAAATAGATCCAGGAATGGTTTTGATTCTTAGCTTCCCTTTGGGATTGAGGAGATGGATACCTTCTTCTTCATGATAATTGTCATACGTAATATCTATTATCTTAATCTTCAGAGTATTAGAGATATAAGGCTTACTATTTAATAAAGTCACTTTATGACTTTAGAATATGTTAATCTTCATTTTTTGTGTAAAGCAATCTATCCCACATTCACAAGTGAAAATGATTTGCTTAATGAACAATGATATATAAGGAGGTAAACTCCTTTGTAATAAGTGCACCAGTTATTCATTGATAATATCAGATGGTGTTGTTGTGAGTATCTTTCTTTGGGCTTAGTTATGTGATTCAACCCTATCTAGGGTTTCCTCATTTAGTGATCTAGCTCATTTTGTAATATGGTATCAGAAGCAACATCAAGAGTCTCGGGCCTTTGAAAGACAAGGTTTCCATTCTTGTGACTTCAATAGTTTGAGAGCCATGGAGTGCCACAATTCGAGGGTGTTTAGCAATGACTTCACTCATATCCGAGTTTTGTTTTTTTTAGTTGCGATTTAATGCAGGATCCTTCTAAATTTTCTCAACAAAGACAACAAGGGTTTATTGCAGTTCTATGATCTATTTCTCTCAAATTTGCAGTATCTATAGCGCTGGTTTGCATAAACTTTCTTTGCATTCGTCGGGAATTATTTGTTAGCAATGAAAAAGATTAGATCTGATCAGCCATGGAGATGCCGTTAGAGAAGTACTTGGGTTTCAATTTCCATACGTGGAAAGTGAAGATCCAGATGCAATTAATGAATCAAAACCTTTGGGGAATTGTCAAAGAAACCGAGGCGGCACCTATAGATCCAAACAAGTTGATAGAATGGGAGAGCAAATTTGATAAGGTAGAAGCCATTATTGGCCTTACCCTCTCACATTCAGAGCTACGTCATGTAGATCTAGACAAATCATCCAAGAAGATCTAGGAGAATCTCAACAAGTTAGTTGGGGCACAAGCAGTGAATGCAAAATTTGTTAAGTTTTGAGCTATTATTATTTTTCTTTTCAATTTACTAGATAACAATAGCATAGGTAGGATCACTGAGAGAAACACAATCATAAGATACACAACATTTATCCTGGGAAACCCTCATGGGGAAGAAAACCCAACAAAAACTTCCTTAATATAGATAGCCAATACAATGCCAAGACAATAAACCAAAACACTAGAGAATATCCAACATTGAACAATGCGCGTCTCTCTTCCTTCTTCTCCCAACTGTAGCTCTCCAAACTTGCGTACTGGATGAGCGAATGAGTGAGTGAGATAATGAGGCGTTGGCTTCCTTTATTTATATTGGCTGGCAGGGCCGACTTGTCTTCTTAGTGGTTAAAACCACTTTAATTAGGCCCGGGGGACGACTTCTTAATTTGCATAATACAATTAGGGTTTGACCAATCCGCAAAAGGGGATTTGGTCAATTACAATGCCCGACATGATCAATCCATAAAAGGGGATTGATATAATGAATAATGACTCAATAATAAATAGAATACTCTTTGCAGTTACAATATTTCAACACTTCCCCTTAACAAGAAGGGTATTCTACAACATCATCAGGAGAGAGAGAGGGCAACAACATCAACATCATCTGGAACACTGACTGGCATATCTGTAAATCATTGGAAGTTTTTCTCATCATCATTGTTCACAGCATGGAGCTGGAGTAACATCATCATCCTCATCAGCATGAGGCTAGAGTATCATCATCAACATCTTCAGCGAGACGCTGAAGTGGCATCATCATCATCATCTTCAACAAGAAGCTGAAGTGGCATCATCATTATCTTCTTCAATAAGAAGCTGAAGTGTCATCATCATTATCTGCATCAACATGGATTAGTATAACACTAATACATCATCATCATCATCAATAACAACGCGAGGCTGATACAACATCAACAACACCATCATCACATCACGAAGGCTGGAGCATCAACAACATCAACATTAAGCTGGAAATCTTCAACATGAAGCTGGCATCTCATCAACATCAGCACTAAGCTAGAAATCTTTAGCACAAAGCTGGCATCTCAACAACATCAGCACGGCGCTGTAAATCTTCAGCATGAAGTTGGCATCACAACAACATCAACACGAAGCTGGAAATCTTCAGCACAAAGTTGGCATCACAACAACATCAACACAAAACTGGAAATCTTCAGTATGAGGCTGACATCTCAACAACATTAGCACGAAGCTGGCATCACAACAACATCAACACAAAGATGGCATCACAACAACATCAGCACGAAGCTGGAAATCTTCAGCACGAGGCTGGCATCAACACTACTCCCCCTTTCGAGGGAGGTCCTTTCGGACTACACCAAGCTTTTCTTGAAAGTGCTTAAACTTTACACGAGACAGAGGCTTGGTCAACACATTAGCAACCTGTTCATCCGTGCGGACATAATGTAGCTTTATGGCTCTTCTCTGCACCATATCACGAATGAAGTGATACTGGATCTCTATGTGCTTCGACTCATCATGGAACACATCATCTTTATACAACTATGGTTATCACATAGGATCACAGTGGCTTCCATCTCCAGATCAAATAGATCTGTCAACAACATCCAAAACCATATGGCTTCACAACTGGCGGAACTTGCAACAATGTATTCCGCTTCTACTGTGCTGAGAGCAATACTTGATTGCTTCCTACTCTGCCATGAGATCATGGCTGACCTCAGATTGAAACAACATCCCGAGGTGCTCTTTCTGTTAGAGACACTTCTAGCCCAATCTGAATCGGTATATCCACTCAGTCTGAAGTCATGATCTCCATTATAACTGAGACCAAAATCCAGCGTACCCTTAAGGTATCTAATCACATGTTTTGCAACAACAATGTGAACATGTCTGGGTTCTACTAGAAATTGACTCAAGGTGTTCACAACAAAACATATATCTGGCTTGGTGTTTGTCAGATACATCAACGATCCAATGATCTGTCTATATAGCGTAGCATCAACCAACTCTGACGATGTATCAACCAGGAGCTTCAACTTTGTTTCCATGGGTGTATTCATGGATTTGCACTCCAACATATCAAACCTCTTCAGTATTTCAACTACACACTTCCCTTGGTTAAGGAAGATCTTTTCTGGGCTCTGCCAAACTTCGAGACCTAAGTAATAATGCATTAGGTCTTTCATCAAACTCTGTAGCGAGCTTCTTCTGTAATCTGTGATGAGCTTTTCTTCATATTGTCAAGAATACATCATCTACATATAGTAGCAACATCACTGGCTCATCATTCATAACCTTGAGGTAAAGGTTAGAATAAGATTTACTCTTGGTAAAGCCCAAGTTCGTCAGGAAACTGTCAATTATGCCATATCAAGGTCTAGGAGCTTGCTTCAACCTTACAAAGCCTTCTTCAACCTGCAGACCTGAGTCTTTATATCTTCAACTTCAAACCAAATTTTCACATTACATTGTAGCAATCTGGAACACTTGCTCAGCTGCAACTCAATCTGCACAATCATGTGCTAGCTCTATGTGCTCTCTGCAAAGCACTATCTGTCTCACTGCCTGAGAGTATGTCCTCTCCTCTTTCTGCAACTGTTCCTTCTGGAACTGAGACTCTGCACCTGCAGTTGCTCTGAAGCTGAGAATGGTTGCTTCATTCTCACTGTGACTACTGAAATCTGAGAGTAACTCCTCTACTCCATCATGGCAACAACTTCATCTGAAACTGAGAGTGGCTCAATAACTGATACTGAAGGTAGCTCTTCTTCTTTCATGGAGGTAACTCTATCTTTTATAGTAGTCATGTCTCCATGACCCTAACTAATGTACTGCACAAACTTCCACTCAATTTTAAACATGGGGATTGCTCCCCCTGCATCTCATACTATATATGAATAATGGTTGTTTTGGTTGTCTTCATGAATACTAGAACTATTTCTTCAATTACGGGATTAAGTGTCTCATCATAGTCTTCTCCCTCTTGCTGGGAGAATCCTCTGGACACACATCAGGTTGTGTACATCTACAACATGCTTGATTTGTTAGATCAATCTTGGAAGTCAATATTGACTTCTCTTCTAGTCTCACGGAAAAAATCCATATCCTAGTCTTTCTGAATGGCTTCTTTCTCTGTCATTGAAACAAGGGAATCTTCCCAGAAGATTTCATATCTCCTAGAAGTTTCTGAAGCTACGATCTAGTCTTCTCATGGCATCTGTCTCCCAGTCCTGGAAGTTGTCTCTTCATCTGATCCTTTCTGAGATCAGGCTTACTCTCGATTTCTTCCGAGTCTACAAGGACCTCATCATCTCTTATGTGGTATACTTGGTGTTGAATACCAAGTCTAAATATGAAAAGCTGAGTCAGACTTCAAGTGAATTCTGTGTCTTGTCAAGGTGGCTTCACTATCCTTTGAACAAGTCTATTGTGAGTTCTTGTTCTAATGTTCGGTAATCTTTGGAGCCTTCTGCTCCTTACAATCAATCTCCATATGAGATACTATGGATTTCAAAAGATAGCTTCTTCTTCATCTTCTTTGGTACATGAATGTATATGGTTATGTACATAGTCTGCTTCATGTCTCATCTAATCTGTTGCCTTCTGCAGCCTTCACTATAGCTTCCTCAGGGTTATCACCTGTGACCTGAAACAAGGTCAACAAACAACAAGCAAGAATAATACTCTTTTGATAATAGTAAATAAAACAATAGCACGAATAATCGTCACAATAGCTCCTTTAGAGCTTTCACTTGTGACTTGTCTGAAACAAAGATCAAAAGTAAGAAATACAATACGAAATGAGATCAACACTCTTCTAGTGTTGTGATCAAACATTCATACAAGGTAACCTGGAACCAACACAAGAAGTTTCTCCTAGAGGAGATGTTAGTTGTATCTAGTAAATGATTACATTAAGCATTTATCTCAATATGATCACATGCTACCGAGTATAATACTTTTCAAAGACTGCTTCCTCAACTATAGTGTTTACTTGTAAAGGGGTAGTTATCAACTTGTCATGTGCAACTTTGAATCTTATCAACTTAATCAATCAAACCTGGAACCTGGAGCCTTGTCCTCAAGAATGAGTGTGTTGCTTTTCTTCCAAGTCTCCTTCACTCAAGATGACGAGTGCTTTCTTCAACTTGTCTTCTGTACTAAGACAATATGCTATCTTGACAGAAAGTTGGGTTAGAGGATAAACTCTATGATCTCAACTTTAATCAATCTAATACTTTGACTTTAATTTTTGACCAAAGGTTAGTATGATGGTCATAGCTTCAACATGCAACCTAGATCAAAATAATGTCATAACAAATGGATGCATATCGGAATAATCAAACCTGGGTTGCATTATTCCTCTGAATGTGTTGGATCTTGAGATCCTTCTGGATCTATGGCAAGAGATCCCTTCTCCTGCAAATACCCTTTAAAGCTTAACAATTTAAACATATGTGAATACATACCTCTGATAGTATTTGCAAGTAGTGGCACCATCTGGTAGCAATGGTAATAATTACCAACTCTTAAAAACTTCAATGGTGACTGCAACTGATACTTCAACTGATACTGCAACTGCAATTGGTAATGCAACTGATTCTGCAACTTAGGGTTTTATGAGGAAACCCTAATTTTTCAAACTTCAAATTTTGAAATTTTGATCCAGGGACTAGATGTGCTGGGCTGAGGCGAGTTTGCTGGAGCTGTTAGTTTTAAAAAATTTCAAGTTTTGCCCCTTAAAACTTGACCTGAGAAAATTTGGTATTGGTTCTGGTTTCTTGTTTTTCTGGTACTTCTGGTACCCGTCCAAAACTAGGGCTTGACTTTCAGAAGGCTCTGTCCATTAAAATGGTACGCTCAAGCTGCCAAAAGATTCACTAGGGTAGGGTGCACTTTCCTAGATGTTTTTTAGGCAAAAATTCCTCTCCAACAAAAAACCCTAATTTTCTTGTACGACAACAGTGACGTTTTTCTTTATCTAGTGAAAGATGCTCTCTTCAACTTAGCTCTGATACCATGTTAAGTTTTGAGCTATTATTATTTTTCTTTTCAATTTACTAGATAACAATAGCATAGGTAGGATCACTGAGAGAAACACAATCACAATATACACAACATTTATCCTCGGAAACCCTCATGGGGTAGAAAACCCAACAAAAACTTCCTTAATATAGATATCCAATACAATGCCAAGACAATAAACCAAAACACTAGAGAATATCCAACACTAAGCAATGTGCCTCTCTCTTCCTTCTTCTCCCAACTGCAACTCTCCAAACTTGCGCACTAGATGAGCAAATGAGTGAGTGAGATAATGAGGCGCTAGCTTCCTTTATTTATACTGGCTGGCAGGTGCTGGAAAGGTGTCTCTTCACTGGGCAGGGCCGCCTTGTCTTCTTAGTGGTTAAAACCACTTTAATTAGGCCTAGGGGCGACTTCTTAATTTGCATAATATAATTAGGGTTTGACCAATCCACAAAAGGGGATTTGGTCAATTACAATGCTCGACATGATCAATCCATAAAAGAGGATTGATATAATGAATAATGACTCAATAATAAATAGAATACTCTTTGTAGTTACAATATTTCAACAAAATTTTCCCTGAAATTACAGTTATTGAGCTTTAAGATGCCAGTTGAAGCCACCATGTCAAGTCACGTCAACAATCTAAGATCTATTATTAGATAGTTTGCAGAAGTCAAGGCAGTAGTTGATGAGGAGGATGCCAAGGCTATTCTCCTGAACAATTTGCTGCCTAAATACAATAGTGCTATCTTTACTCTGAGTCAACTACCTTCACAAAGTTTGGACGAAATAGTTGCAACATTGCTAAAAGAAGAAAAGAGAACCACTGAAGCTGATAGCCAATCAGATCTTACATTCTATGTAAGAAACAACCGCAATAGAACAACAAAAGACAAAGAGGAAATAGAATGCCACTATTGCAAGAAGTTGGGTCATATAGCTTGGAATTGTAGACAACGATCCAACGATGTTCTTAAGAGAAAGGTCAAAGATAGACAACATGTTGAGTTTTGGGTACCTTGGAAAGTAGTCCCCTTGTGGTTGTGTCTCTCTAACCCTTGTACTTTACCTTTTGTTCTAATTTCACTTTGACTTAGAAGATTTAAGTCGAAAGTGAAATTTTGTCATTTTAGGCAAAAGTGACAATTAATTCCCTTTGTGGGTGAATTAAAGGACATGAGACAAACTTAGGAAACTTAACCAAAAGTGGGCTTCTAATTGAGATACTTGTGAGAAGATCTCACCCATTGATTAGAGATGGCAAGAGATGATCTTGGTCATCAATCTCTAGGTTTGGCCTTGTTAGAATTAGAGAAATAAAGCAGAGCATAACTGTCTTTTTCCATTTTCCAGTTAGCAGAACAACTATGTCTCATTTTTTTAGAAAAGTAAATAAAACAAAATTGCTTGAAGTCTGAACAGAGAAACAATAAAAGATTCTAGTTGCAAACAAAATTCTGAGTGAGTACTATCATTCAGATCTAAGCTAACAGTATTAGATATTAGCTAAGAATAGAAGATATGGAATATTCAACAGAATCTAATCTACAATGCTGATGTAGATCTTATACATATCAAAACACAAACTGATCCTCTGATCTGAAAATGATAGATTGATCTAAGCAAAATACTAATCTAGAAGTAGAACAAGGTTTACTCTATGGATCTGATATAGATCAGATCTAAACAAGATTGGAACAGATCTCAAACATATTAAACTTCAAGTTAAATAAAG
>SNQJ01S0021782.1:129757-150515 GCA_010110895.2 Picea sitchensis | reverse complement strand
TATTTTATAGTGAATTCTTATCTTATTTTATTTTATAGTGAATGCTGCCCAGAAAATCTGGGCACAGTCTTTTGTCCTCACTGCTCCAAAAACCAATATTTATATATGTTCATATCTGAGCTATTTTTTTACTGTATAGTGAATGCTAATAAAAAAATCTGTGCACACATTCCTCCATCCTCGCTGCTTGAAAAACCTATTCAGAGAATGGGAACACACATGAAACAGTGAAGAAGATGAGGCTAGGGCTACTTTTATGCTTAAAAGAAGCTTGTGTTCAATGCAATATTGTTATATTTGTTTCCATTTTAGGCTCTAGCCTTCTTTTTGTTATACCAATTTTTTATTTTGATTTTTAATTTGCCCACCTTCACAGGAAGGAATAAGAAAGGCAGGGAACACCATAACAGGACGGGAAATGGTTTGGAAACACAGCCATCTGTTTCCAGAGATATTGTGTGAATGGAGAATTCTCCGAAATATTTCTGGACTGGGGCAGTTTCTGCAACATAGCTGCAAACCTTGTTGGATAAACTTTGCATAACGTGAAACCTCTTCTTTATAAAGGAATTGTTCAACTATGATTTTCCCAGAAGGAATTTGAGATGTAATTACTAAAGACAACTTTTGTTTTTTAGCATGCTTTTGCAGGTGACATGGCTAGCCTTCTAAATGAGAAAATGACACAAATTTGTGGTTGAGAATGAATAGAGGTTGAAGCCCCTACGGAATTTCATGATGTTGAATAAACATTAGTTTTTGGGATTTATCCTTCCTAAATTAATAATTAAATGTCTGTCGTACTTTGTTTGACATTCTATAGAATATTAAGCTTCACAGAAACTGTGTTAACCATACAGTGTTCAGAGTGTTGTATATTAAATATTTTCATTTGCTTCTGGCAGGAAACATATGCTATTATGCAGCCTTCTAGGTTTTCTCTTTCGCTGGCAGTGGGATGTTATTTTCTATTTATTAAACCTAGACTCACCAATTATAGAATGCGAAGCACAAATAGAAAGATTGATGCATAGAGAAACTGTTTGTGGGATCTTCTTGTTTTCCTTTACTGCTTAGAATTAGCCTTTTTGCAGCCATTTAGGTTCATACCTATTGAACTGACCATTTTAATTTTTTTGGCGAGGCAGCTTGATGAATTTTGTTCAACAACTCGGGGCTCTCTCAGCATTAAAGAAATATTTGGCGTAACTGAGTATGTGCTATCCTCATTCATATCTGGAAGTCACTCTGTTTCTGTCCTTCAGTCATTTGTGTTGTGGTTTTTAACTTTTTACCTCTCCCCGAATTTGAATTTAAGTTTAGACTTTCCATGTATGTTGTTTTTTCAGCGAGGATGCAGATGCTCTTAGGATCGAGACATTATCAGAGGTATCTGATGTGGATTCACTTGAAAATATGGTAAAGTTGCCGTCGGACTCGGATTCGGACTCGGAGGAAGCTGATACAGTAAACAGATAAATCACATAGATGACTTCACAATAACCAGAAAAGATTTCTAGTTGAATGCCAATACTTGAGATGCAAAAATGAATCGGAATAAAAAAATTTAGTGTGCGGAGCAATTTTTCCGAAGTGAGGTTTCTAGGTGTTGTAACAAGACGCAGAATAGATAAGTGAGCTTATTTAAGAACTAAGTAATATTCCCGACTTTGGAATGGCGGTGATTCATTCAAGGTACATAAGTATCATATAAGTCTGTAAGAGAAACATGCCTTCTCATTGTGACTATCTAACTGAAGAAGAAATTTCATAATTCTTCAAATGCGGAATAGAAAAATAAATATACATCGTTTTCCTTTGCAAATGGCATAATTTCCCTGTGTAATAGGTGTACAGCACGATGTTCAAGAATACTATTAGTTAGAGGGAAATATTCAATTAGTATTTAACACTAGTAACCGTTCTCTCCATTTGCTTGCTAGTTAAAGGTGTAGTCCATTCTATATATGCTGTATGCAGTGTGCAGTCTTTCTGCGCAATTTGTTGTTGAGTAATACCTTCTTACACGGCCACATCCATCTTCACACCTTGGGAAAGCACTTGAATTTCTGCTTTAGGTGCTTGGTACATGACAATCATTGAAATTTCTATTTTGCGTCCCAATTCTGAGGGCTGTGATGTACACTGTTTGACCTCCCACTCATATCTCTTTGGTCTTAAATTCAAAGGCTAAACGAGCGTCCATACATCCTATAATTTGACACTCCGTCACTTCTCTGTGTACTTCGTATCTGATTTTCCATTTTTATGGTATGACATAAGCATCATTTAACATTTTCATCTAGTTGTCTTGTCCTTTGTTGGTACTATGGCCATATAATCCATAAAGAAGGAATAATCAGCAATAACCGTTGAGGTTGCAGGCATATATACTGAATAACTGTCACTATGATTATGGTGGAATATTCAGTTAATGCCATTCATGAGACAAATGTAGTATTGTGAGAAAGCAAGGTCGTCCTAAAGGAGGAAGATAGCACGGCGAGAGGTGTTGATTTCTAATTTTGAGTCTCAACATCCAGGGTCTAGACAAACATTTAGAAGTGCACTTGAGTGTTCCATAATTGGCTATATCCATCCTTTTTGAATTACATATGTTAATGTTTGTGTATCTCAAGTTGGGCATATTAATACTGCTACAGACACTTGGTATGCATTGACCATGTTCCAGTGGGAAAATATATAAAGCATAGTGTGATGTCTTATCATTTATGTCTATCCTTCACCTTTGGGTTAATTTTGTTTCAAACAGTGCAACTTGGATGCATATTATTTTGACTTGTGCATGTTTCCTTCCACATCGCCTGAGCTATTCCCTGATCGTTTTCCTGCTCAAAACATAGAAAGCTAACAGTTCATACAATTTGAAGATTTTTTCTGATGCCAATTACTAGGAATTTCCGAGGGTTTCTCCAGTTTGAATGTTTTGCAGGAGTCCACTTTACAATTGAAACTAGCATCAAATGAGCTGAAATTGTAACTCGTGGAAATATAACTTAGTCAAAGATATTACTTGATTACTGGTCATTCGATTTCAATTCAAGTTTTTTCTAAAGGAGTAAGAAAATATTCCTATATTAGGATCATTCATTGTAGAGAAAAGGGCTTCAAAGTTGGCAAATTGAGATGGCCATGCATAAATCTTATTCATATCAATCATTCCTTTCCCGAATGAAATCAGCAGTAGTAATCTACACTGTTTTTACCAGAACCGCAGAGGACGCCTGCTACTGGGTACTCAAATTTAAATGCATTGATACGCAAAAACAATGTACTACACAGAACACAAGTACCGATGGGCACTAGTGTTTCAATCACAAGAAAACCAGTCTAAATTTCAAAGAAAATCCTCGCGGACTACACCGATTGCAAGAAAATTTTATCACAGAAACAACCATGGTAAAAACTGTTGATTACTGAAGATTATATAGGGAGTTTCCCATCACAACTGACCCTTGAGCATGATTAGTTAAAAATTGACACTGCCCGTGGCATTAAATGCAATTTAGGATCTCTTATCCTTTGTTACAGATGGCATGTATAATGATTAGTCGCAACTTATTTTCTGTTGGTAAAAGTTTGTGTACTCTTTAATATTTCATTGTGAGTGGTTACATTTCTAGAGTTTTCACAACATTATTCTCTGGTTACTGTTATAACATTCTTTCCGCAACAGCAGGTTACTAGACACATATTCATAAAATTTCACTACATAGTTTAAAGCTTGCAATCAAGTGACTTATTCAGCAGCAAGTTGCACAACCAAGTCTTTGCAACATTAAGTTGTGATAATATTCTATTTTGCGTCGTAATCAACTTTGCAACAAGTTACCAGAAGGTCGTTGAACTGGTTGACCAAAAAAATCAGAACCGGAAAAAAAACGGATAAAAAAACCGGTCACTAAAAATACATAAAATATTCAAATTTTGAAAAAAAATACATATTCATGTGCATCCATGTGCATTCAAACCATTATACACAAATTTGCAAAGTTTCTCTCTCTCTCTCTCTCACACACACACATATATATAACGAGTAACAGTGTATAAAACCAAAATAACACTAAGAGTAAGTGCACTCCATAGTCATATGAATATCTGAAACAAAATACATTATCAAAAATGCTCTAAATGGCTTATATAGTCCAAAAATAACTCTAGAGTCTACGCTAGAGAGTAGAGACTACACAATCTAATAATCCGAATCTGCATACTGAAACTCAGACTCAGACTCAAGTCATCATCTCTACATCCTCAACATGAGTAGACTCAATAGGGGGATTCCGAGCTTGACTTGATTCCCTTGTTCCAGAAGGCAAAGACATTTCTAGAACATTAGGGGCTCTAGACATTTCTAGAACCTTCTATTGCATGCCCCTTTTTTATTTTTTATTTTTAAATTTTCTTTTCCGTCCGTACAGAATTTGCCGGTTTGAGAAAAATCCGGTTCTGTACGAAACCGGTCAAGGGCGATTTGAATGGCCGGTTTGAACCAGTTTATGCCTGTGACCCGGTTGGACCGGCCAGTTTTACCAGTTCTGGTCTGGTTCTGGTAACACTGATTGTGATTTTTCATGTTCACATCAACATACTTTGATTTCATCTTTCTACCTGCATATGTCATCTTGCTGAACACTAGAGCATGTTGCAATGCATAACTTTCATGAAAATTCAA
The DNA here is from genome assembly GCA_010110895.2 of Picea sitchensis. Classification (NCBI taxonomy): domain Eukaryota; kingdom Viridiplantae; phylum Streptophyta; class Pinopsida; order Pinales; family Pinaceae; genus Picea; species Picea sitchensis. The sequence goes on along the minus strand of SNQJ01S0021782.1, from coordinate 145,819 downwards.
CAAATTATATTAACACTTTTTTACAACTAATGTTGCAATGCCATTAACACTTAATGAAACTTAAGAAATTTATTGTGATTTATTCAAAATGAATAATGCACCTAGCACGGAAATGCAATGCTCAATTTGTTTCCCTACTGTAACAATGGTCATCAAACTTTACAAATGAAATACCTTCAACCAAGAGACATGGACACTTTCTAGAATTGGCTTGTCGATTAATTCAAAAATCTTTTCATACCCTTCCTAGGATAAGACAAGGCCATGCATATTATCTTGGGAAGGGGGTGTTTCAATTCAAATTACTCCAAGCTTTGGCCATTGTGTGGGCAGTAGTGAAGTTATTAATCTTGCACATATCTCCTTTATACTGAATCGTTTTGACTGAAAGGTAGGAGTATCTTTGGCATTTATTTCCTCTGGAGTCACACTTCTTGTTACATTGGCCCAGTAATGATTACTTATTATGAAAGCATGCTAAATCTTTTCTAAGTACGAATCATTAATTCAATGCAAACATATCTAATAAGTTGACCTTGCAAGAGTTAATTTATTTGGAGTTTTACAATGAATGCACGTGGTTTCTTCGTTGTATAGCTAATTTGAATTCATCGTGTGCTCGCTGAATGTTGAGGTAATGTTTCAAATTATGAGCTAAATACGAGACTTACCAAAAATGAAGGCAGAGTCCTCACAACTTGGGAGTTAGGTAACAAGATTGAAATATTGATTTTACTTCGATCATAGCTTTGTTCTCATTGTTAAGATGATGATGTAAGCCTCATTTGTGGTGGTGTTGGACCTTACTTTGTAAACATTATCAATATATTACTGGGTTGTTTTATGTTAATTTAGTCAACAATTATGTATTATATTCCTAGGTGGTTAAGGTTGACCTAGTCATTATGGGCCCTTAAACTCTCTCAGGGAATGTAATGTACACAACACCCTCTTTCACTATTGAGGATATGGGGTACTTCTTGAAAACACAAATTTTCACCCAATTTCTTTGTTGCCAATTTCCTCATTGTCCTATTATGAATTTATGAATGCATGCAACATGACAAGCATGCTTATCAAATATAATTAATCATTCAATGTTACAGATGTAGACTTATTCATGTAATTAGAACAACAATCAATGAATAACATAAACATTATTAAATTCAACATAAGCAGAAATAAACTATAAGATTTATCTTTCTGGAATTAAGCACTAACTAATCGCAGGTGAAAGATGTTCCACCCAACGATAAGCTCATTATTGTGCTTAATCTCTTTGCAATGGGCCACCCCTGAGTTGAGGCCATGAGTCCACAAGGACAAATTCTTCTATGAATGGCTCTAGTCCTTTCACATAGCCCGATTCCCAAAATTTCCACAACCTGTTAACTCTTATAGCTATCCCAATTCTACCAGCCGTCTTTCATCTTGCACAACCCAATGAAGGAGGTCCCCTTCTTTGCCATGTAATCCATCAGGCTATACTACTTCCCTCCAGGGCTCCAACATAGATTGGCCATGCAATTGCTCTACTGGGTACTCCATGGATTCTCAGTTGTAATGGATTTTCTCAATGACAACAATTTCCCTTGCACATGTGTAAGAATTTCCCACAATGTTCAAAACGACCATATCCATCATCATTTTTTTTTTTCATGACAACATAGGCTCTCCCACCAACCTATGGGAAGAATGATGGACAAATCCCTCTTGCATAACCAAAAGTCGTAGGTTATATTTTCATGCTTACAATTTGCCACATGTCTTCCCAAGAAGCCCACGTATCTCATTTTCTCCCACTAATTAATATGACTTAGGATAATATGAGGTAGGTGTCTTAGGCTTAGAATAAAATAATATTGTTTTTTTTTGCTCCTTTTTGAGTTCCCTAACCCCATTTCTTTCCTCGTGGAAAAAAATGTACAATATATACATATTACATCATTTGGCTTTCAATGTTTCATTATATACACATATACATTGTTAATCCGGGGATCAAAATTGGTGTGTGACATTCCCCTCCCCCTAAAGTTTGCACTATCTTCAGTATCATCATGCAAACATACAATAATTTTTACATCAAAATTTTAAAACAAATGTCGATATTTCTCCTGCATTGCATCCTCTAGCTTCCATGTCACTTCTTTAGGAATGTAGTAGGCCCATTGGACCTTTACGTGCCCTATCACTATTTCGGAGCACCACAAACTTCTTGTCTAGTATACACATTGACAACACTTGAAAGTCTCCTTTTGGCTCCACCTGAATCAAAGTCCAGTCAATGACATGGTTGGGGTCATGCACATACGTTTTCAATAATGCGATATGAAATACATTATGCACTTTCATGGAAGCAAGCAACGCAAGCGTGCATGCAACCGATCATATGTTATTCAATATTTCAAACAGATCATAGAATCTGGCTACTAGCTTGGTGTAGCTTCCCTACTTCAAAGAATTATTTGATTTCACTTTTAAGAATACACAGTCCCCAATTTTAAATTTCATTTATATCCTGCCTTTATCTGCATAACTCTTTGTTATGATCCAAGGGGGGCATATATATGGATAAATGTATATGGTATGATCCCAAGGGGGGGCATATATGGGCCTAAATGTACATGTAATGTGTAAATACATATGTAATAGGGTTGGCCTAGTGATAAAGGGGCCTCATGTGCAAGTGTGAATAACTATATATAAGAGATCATGTATTCATTATTGAGAGGTGAATTGTGAAGTATGAAAGGTATTTGGTTATTTGGAGGGGGTTCCCCTATTCTTTAAGGAGTTATTGTTTAACTTATCTATATTGGAGTTGTGCTCCACGTTGACATTCTGTACATGGTGTGTACTTCTGTTATTTTATGATATTTTGAGCAATTTGGATCATAACATTTGGTATTAGAGATCAAGGTCTTGGGGTTTCACTGCTACATCTGAGACACCTTGGAATGTTTAATATAATTTTTTTTCTACGACATTTCAGAAGGAACCCCTTGGAGGATATTTGTAACACCCTTGTTTCCCCCAGCTTGTAATTAATCATAAAATAGGATTACCATGCTAAGACATGTGGATAATGTAAATGTATTATTGTTAAACTGCCCATAACTGACTGTTGGGGGGTAAAGCCTTGAAGTACGAGCCATGATATCTCTAGAGGAAAGAAATTAGTTAATGAAGAAATGACCAGTGGTTGAATCATCAACCACCCCCATGAATGGAAACATGGTCTAGCTGCAGGATGTTAGCTCGAAGTACCACAGAGACCTGCAAACCTGAGCTTCCTTCTGACAGAAGGAACAAGACAGGTCAAAAAACCTTCGAGAGGAGGGAAGGTAAGATACATACAGAGACACAATAAGAGAGGAGACACAAGATGAGAGAACAAGCTCGTAAGGGAGATGTGCGAACCCAAAGGAGGTGCCGAGAACACGACCTGAAGGACCCGAACGCACGCTTGACGCTGGGGAAGCATCTGATAAACCTCGTAGGGTCGCTGTGACAGAGAGAGTTTCTTTGAGAGATGGCGTAAATTTCCTAGTGATATCATGGCTTGACACGGGGGTGGCCAAAGTGCTAAGAATGAATGCCTCTGAGCCTATGGTTGGGTGGAAAGGCACACACCCATAGTCAGTTAGTTGGATGCAACTTGTAATAGATAAGTATTCTCATACCCTGTGAAATTGAGCTGTAATTGTGTAAATATACTGTGAATGATCCAGGGATGGATATGTTTTCTTAATGATTTATACTGTATCCCTTTTTGGTGTCTGCTTGATTGTGTAATTAGGAAAGTAAGAAATTATATGGATTGTACATGTTTTGTATTCGTAAATGCTTGCACCCTATGGTGGATTAAGTTAGATTCACGAACTGTGAGTTTGTCGACCTTGGGCACAATTTCACGTATGCATGTCATTTCACGTATGCATGTCGACACTCCTAGTCGCTCTGAGTCCCTTGGAGGAGGGAGTCTGATAAATCTCAGGAGAGATAGTGCACGTATCCACAGGCTCTCTGCGAGGCAGACGGAGATCAAGAACCACTTAAGTTCTAGAGTTGAGGGATGAGCGTAAGGGTGCGCGGAAGAACCCTTCCAAGTGTTAAGTTCATGAGGAAGAGAGCCAAGCTCTTAAGCCTTTCAGAGCTAACAAAGTTCAGGAAGAGTAACAAGGTTGAACTATCGAAAGAGAAGGTTCCTTTGGTTGGGAATCATTGCGGAGCACAAAGATGAAATTAGTGGACATGCTAGTTCACAGCCCACAATCAACCCATGTCGTTGATCTCGTTGGGAATGGAAGATCAACGACTAGGATTAGACTAGAGTCGAGCGAGCACTTCCCAGATTGCAGAGGTTGGACCCCGCAATCACTATGAATCATCGATCTATGAACAGAGATCGAGGGCAGGGAATCATTGCAGAGCGCGAAGGTGAAATTAGCGGACACGCTAGTTCGCAGCCTGCTATTCACCAATGTCGTTGATCTAGTCGGGCTGGAAGATCAATGACTCTAGTTAGATCGAGTTGGGCGAGTACTTTCCAGATTGCGGAGGTTGAGCTCTTTGATAAAGAGCATGCACGTTGGGGCCCTGCAATCATGGTGAACCATCGGATCTGAGCGCAAAAGGGACGATAGTCGTCCGATCTAAGATAAAGTGTACGAGTTTTAACCTTTGCGTGCCCAATAGGATTGACTTGCCAAAGTCCCGAAGTCCCGAAGCGATTTGGGACCATCCATCGCCAAGAGGGACAGGTGGTGTAAGTCTGCGGATTTCGGGTAAAGACCCGAAGTAGGTCCTGGTCATTGATCGCCGAGAGAAGTACGTGTCAATAGATCGAAGTCTCTGGGTGAATGCACTTCGGAAGAAATGAGGGCGTAGAAGCTTGGAACTATCGAAGCCCGAAGTGTCGGAGTTCACCCTGACCGTTGCTAGTAGGAGATGCGTGTCCGAAGATCTGACACTTTAGGAGGATTGCACTCCAGAGGTTTGGGTTGGTGAGTACTTGAGACTCCCGAAGCACGAAGCCCCGAAGTGATCTGAAGCCGTCAATTCATGGGAGACATGTGTCGACAGATCATTAACTCCGAGTAAAATCCTTTCCGTAGAAAGTGAGCCTGAAAAGGTAGAAACTCCTGAACGTCGAAATCCCGAAGAAAACCAAGACCGTTGATCGGGAAGGACACGTGGCGCACAATCTATGATTCCAGAAGAACGTACTCTGGGAGGACGGATTCTTGGAGCGTTCGGATCACCCGAACATTGAAGTCCCGAAGTGAGTTGGGACTGTTCATCGCCAAGAAGGGCATGTGACGACAGATCGTTAACTCAGGGAGAACACTAAGAAGAAGAGTTTGAAATTGCCGAAGCTCGAACAACCAAAATAGTCGGGAGTTGTTGATCTGCGGGAGGACACATGTCATTAGATCGCGGACTCCGGGTAAAACGTTCTGGGAGAAATGAAGCGTGAGGAAAACTGAGATTTGAGACCTCCGAAAGCCGAAGTCCTAAAGCGGATGAGAGCCGTCAATTTGAAGGTGGACACACGACGCCAGATACAGAACTCTGGAGGAAAGCGAAAGGGGAAAACACCTAAGTCCTGGAGGAGAATCTCGATCGTTGATCGAGAAGGGAACCGAGGGGCGGTTGATTTGGTTGAAAGGGCCAGAGTCCCGAAGCGAAAGCAGAGTTGTTGATTGAGGAGGACGGGTGGCGGATGATAGGTTATTTTAGAGAAATTGATCGAGAAGAAACGAAGGTTTGAGAATTGAGATTCCTGAAGCCCAAAGGGCGAAATCAATCACATCCATTGATTGAAAGGGACATGTGTCAGTAGATCTTCCACTTCAGAAGATTGCCATGTGGAGAAAAGCAAGGATTGAGAACGGAAACTCCCGAAGGCCGACCTCACGGAGAAGATCGTGGCCGTAGATTAAAGGGAGACAGGTGGCAGCAGATCCGAAGGTCGAACTTTGGAAGATTTACGAGTAGGAAAAAGTTGAGAGTTGAAACCCATAAATCCCGAAGTTTGAAGTAAATCTGGACCATCAGATCCAGAGGAACACGTGGCGATGGATTGCGAGTTTCAGATAAATGCGTTTGGATTTTTAGTTAAGAATTGAGAAACCTGAAGTTTGAAGACCTGAAGGGATCATAGTCGTCGATCTGCGGAAGACACACGTCAATGGACTGTTAGCTTCAAATAAAATCCATTGGGGGAAAATGAGAGTTGAGATTTGAGATTTCTGAAGCTCGGAATCTCGAAATGATCGAAGCCGTTGTTCTGAGAGGATACGTGGCAGGAGATCTATCATTGCAGGAGAAAGCGAGGTTTGAGAGTTGAGAAATCCGAAACCCAAGTCGTGAAACAAATCACGTCCATTGATTTGAAAGGGACAACTATGAGCCATCAGTTCAGAAGCACCGTTAAGTTCGTAAGATCAATGGTCCTGTCACATTGTGGGGACTGAGGGTGCGCGAACTTTAAAACGTTGTGGGCAGGCCATAATCTAGACCACGATTTTGGAGAAAGGACACGTGGAGGCTTAAGGAGAATTGCGGGGTGAAAAATAGTTTGGTTTCAAACCAGCCTTGGCCGCACTCGCAATCGCGTGGTTACCTAAGACCATCACCCAAGGTCATATCAGGGAAGGGGCTTATCAGAAAAGGAGATAGTGCCCAAACTAAAATATTTCGCAAGCGTAAAAGGGGAAGTTCATGGGTACCATTATACCTACACCCGGAAGTCGAAAGGGTCTGCATTTAATTACAGAACGAGACCATCAAGGTCTCAGAGAGTTGTTTGGCTCCAGAATCAGAGATCCTTGACCAGGAGGTCAGACTAGTTTCCCAACTTTCCAAATTAGAAACCATGGATGGAGAATCTATCCTTTAAGAAAAGCGAAATTTTTTATGCCCCATTGTGGGTGTGTTACAATATTTAGTAGATAGATCAAGGTACGTGGGGTTCAAATTTCATCTCCTGAGGCCTTATAATTGCAGAGATATAGCCTATGTAAGATAGGGTTCTGGAATCATCCTGAATTTAGTCATCGTGAAAGTTTTTCTATAACATTTTTTCTGTAACATTTTAGACCCTGAAATCCAGAGGATATTCACATAAATTATCAAGATATCTGTGATAAAAATTTCAGCTTCTGGGTCATCCTAATTTTGTATATACACCCTGTGTAATATAGGGTATCTGACTAGTCCTATTCACTAGTCTCAGACAAGTGTTCCGGGTAAAACATCCATAACTTCTTCATAGAGCATCAAAATTGAGTGAGACTAGTTGCATTGAACAATGGACAAGACATAGTATGTATGGTACAATTTTCAGAATTTTATATCAATTATTGTGCACAGGGCACATTGTACAAGTGCTCTCTATGGGAAAGGCCAAAAAGCAACAAGGTGTGGGGAAGTTATCATAACTTCCATTTGGCACATCCAATTTTGGTCAGACCTGTGGCATTGCAGAGAAGAAATTCCAGAGTACTACATGTTGCAATTTCAGACTAAGAAGGGCTGGAATTTCAGAGATACATCATAAGTAAGGTTGGTCAGGAGGACATACTCCAAATCAAGGTTTCAAAGGTATGTTCACTTAAAACTATCATAAATTTTGATTGGAATGTTCGATTGAGCTGATTCAAAATCCATTGGAAAGATAAAACATAGAAGATCATATTGGAACAAGTATTACAACTATTTGTGATCTTTATCCTTAATATATTGAGGTTGTGAGTTGAGGGTTGAGATTAGACCTCAATTAAGAATCAATGGAGATACCTAAATTTACAGGAGATGAAGATAAAGATGAAATCAATCATATGGAATGGTTGAGGTTGGTAAAAAAATACAATATGAATCCTACGAAGGCAAGAGATTATTTTTTTGATGAAGCTTGGAAGTGGTGGATGAGTGTTGATCAAAATACTAGATGGCACTACACATGAGAAGAATTTGAAAAATAGATAGCTCCTCACCCTTCTTAATCTCTTCCTTTGCTTATTTTAATTCATCTTGAATTATATACATTTCCTCCATTTTTGAATCCCTAATCCATTTTTGAAGTGGTGGATGAGTATTGATCAAAATACTAGATGGCACTGCACATGGGAAGAATTTGAAAAACTCTTCTCAGATAAATGGATTAGGGATTCAAAAATGGAGGAAATGTATAGAATTAAAGATGAATTAAAAGAAGCAAAGGAATAGATTAAGAAGGAAGAGGAGTTGTCTAAGATAACATCCCTTAATCTATCACTCATTAAAGAGGTTAATAACCTAAAGCAAGAAAATACTAGCATAGACAAGTGGGAAAAAGATGAATCAAGAGAAAATTTGAAAAAGAAATATGAAGAGATATACAGATGAGGTAAAGATGAATCATGAGGAAATTTTCAAGAAGGTTGAGGAACCCTTAAATACAGATGAGGTAAAGACAAAAATGCAAGCCATAATTGAAGAAGGACGTCATAATTTGTTAGATGGGATCACATTGCAGCTTCAAAAGGAGAAATAAGACAAGATTCAAGAAGGTCAACATAAGATACTTGAAGAAGTTGAACTCCATCTAGAGGATGTACATGCCAAATATGATGGTATTATCTCGAAGGCTAGAGTAATCAAATACCAAGCAAAGATGATCGATGATTCCATTGTCATTGAAAATAAGATAGATGAAATGCATGTCTAGAGTGAAGGAAGACCATCAAATGTGAAACCGTATCGACACCCTCATTACCAAGAAACATTTCAAGGAAGACAAGAAGGACGATATCAACATTATGAAGGAAGAAGATGGAATACTTGTCAATATTCATGGAACAAGGGTTCACCAAACTACTCTTCAACAAGCTATTATCAGAGACCAAAAATGACTACAAATTGGAGAAGCTTCAACAAAAATACATGGAATCAAAGGAAATAAAATTATTCAACAACTACACACCAAGGATTAAGACCGAAAAATATGATTTTGGATGGATAGATCATTAACAGTGGAATGGAGAAGGAACATAAAACAATCATATTACTTGGTTTCATCACATGTGAAGCTTTTAAATGAAAATCTTTGAGGACAAAGCTTTTTGAAGGAGGGTACTATGTTATGACCCAAGGGGGGCATATATATGGATAAATGTATATGATATGACCCCAAGGGGGGGCATATATGGGCCTAAATTTACATGTAATGTGTAAATACATATGTAATAGGGTCGACCTAGTGATAAATGGGTCTCATGTGCAAGTGTGAATAACTATATATAAAAGATCATGTATTCATTATTGAGAGGTGAATTGTGAAGTATGAAAGGTATTTGGTTATTTGGAGGGGGTTCCCCTATTCTTTAAGGAATTATTGTGTAACTTATCTATATTGGAGTTGTGCTCGACATTGACATTCTGTACATGGTGTGTACTTCTGTTATTTTATGATATTTTGAGCAATTTGGATCATAACACTCTTTTGCATGTCTTTTGTTGCCTTCAAATTCTACTTAATCTTAACCATTTTCTCTTCCATCTTCCTGAGTAAGTTTGGCCCAAGTACGATTTTGTCTGCTGGATTATTCCAACTAATTGGAGTATTCAATCTTTTGTCGTTTAAAGCTTCAAATGGATTCATCTTTAATGAATCTTGATATCTATTGTTATAGACAAATGCAACCAAATGCAAGTAGCCCTCCCACTTGAATGACTTATCCATCAAATATATTCTTGAGATGTCTTCAATCACTTGATTGACTCTCTCTGTTTTTCCATCTGTTTGTGGATGATAGGCTACATTGAAATATAGGTTTCTCCCAAATTATTTAAAAAATCCCTTCCAAAAGCTTGAAGTAAACTTTGGATCTTTGTTTGAGACAATTGCCTTAGGTACTTCATGCAACTTGACAATCTCATTCATATAAATTTCTACTATATTAGTTGCTTTATGATTCAATTTAATCGGAATATAGTGAGTAGATTTTGTTAATTTATCCACCACTACCATTATTGAGTCATGTTGCCTTGTTGTCATTGACAATTTATTGATAAAGTCAATGGTTACCACTTCCCATTTCTACTCTAGAATTGACAATGATTGTAGCAAACTTGTTGGATGTCTATGTTTAGATTTTACTCTTTGACATTCCATACACCTAGCTATACAATTGACATTTTTATTTTTATTTTCATTCATGACTAAAAGTGTTGGCTCCTTTCTGTTGCAATTGTCTTCTTGTGACTAGGAAGTCCAATATATGAAACAATAAACATTTCTTTTAATACCAATTTCCTTAATTCTTGGGAATTAGGGACATACATTTTTTTATATGCATAAGTATCCCATATTCTTCCAACTTATACTCTTTATATTTATGTTGTGTATTTTCTTGTTGGAATTTTTCTTTTACTTGTAGGTAATGTCCATATGAAATAAGAGCTTCTAAAATTCTATTATTTAAATATGATTTGCACATGCTAATGGTTGTAACATGCATTGCATGTATCGTTCTACTAAGTGTATCAACAACTTTATTTTCTTTTTCTTTGATATGTTTAATCTCAAAATTATATTCACTAAGAAAATTCAACCATTATATTTTCCAGGCATTTAAAGTTCGAGGTTCAAATAAATATTTTAGACCACTATGGTTTGTCTTGAATTCAATTTTTATTCCCATTAAGTAATGCCTCCACATTTTCAATGCATGCACCATGGCATCAAGTTCCAAGTCATATATGGAATAATTCTTTTCACGCTCTTTAAGCTTTTTAAAGTCATAACAAACCACACGTCCATTTTGAGTAAGAACTCCACCAAGTCACTATTTGTATACATTTATACACCACAAAATCTTCATTTGGATTAACAATCTTTAGAATGGGTGCACTAGTAAGTGATTTATTCAACATATGGAAACTTTCTTCACACTTTGGTGTCCATTCACATTTAATTCATTTCATTTGTAAAGATTTAATGGGATGAACAATCATGGAGATCCTTTTATGAATCTCTTGTAGTATCTAATAAACCCCATGAATGACCTTAACTCTGTTGTGTTCATAGGTGTTGACCATCCTCTAATAGCTTCAATATTCTCTAGATCCACTGCTATCCTCTAAAATTATATTATCCCAAGTAATGGACTTACCTTTGATAAAAAGAACACTTGCTAAACTTAACATACAATTGATGCTCTCTTAGTACTTGTAATACCAATATTAGGTGTTTTTCATGCTCTTCCTATGACTTGGAATAAATAAGAATGTCATCTATGAATACAATGACAAATTTATCCAGGTAATTTCTAAATTATACCATTCATTAAGCACACAAAGGTCGTTGGTGCATTTGTTAGTCAAAATGAAACCACTGCAAATTCATAGTGTCCATACCTAGTTCAAAAGATGTCTTGTTGATGTCTTCATCCTTTATCCTTACTTGATGGTAGAATAACTTCAAATCTATTTTTGAAAATATCTTTGCTCCTCTTAACTGATAAAACACATTATCAATTTTGACTAGATGATATTTATTCTTCACAATGACTTTGTTCATCTATCTAAAATCAATGAACAACCTCAAAGTTCCATTTTTCTTCTTCACAAAGTATTAGTTCTCCCCAAGGTGAGACACCTAGGTGTATGCACCCCTTCTTTAACAATTCTTTTCACTGCATTTGCAACTACTTCACATCTGGTGTGCTAATTCTGTATGGAACCTTTGATACAAGTGCAACTATAGGCATTAAATCAATAGAGAAATCTATATATATTTTTGGTGGTTAACCTTCAAGGGGGAAACCGTGTATTGAACTAAGCTCCAAATACAATACTCTTCCACCATGCCTCAATACATTGCTTACACTTCTTTATAAAGTACTATCTATATCCTAAGAACATTCTAGAGAAGGAACTTGTTTTGTAGGTTGAACCTTCTGGTAAGCCTTCTCAAATTAAAGTGGTCTCCATATATAGAAACATATATTATTATTTCCATTTGGGTACCTCCATAGGTACCCCTAGGCATACTATAGATGATGAATGCCAATTTCCCCATCTTCAACACAATGAATCACCACTCTCGTGCAATCACCACAAATATATTATCTATGGTGTTTCATAATTATTCTTAGCATTATTTGGATCAAATGATTATAAATTCCTTTAGGTACATCTACAATTCTTACCCCATTCTTGGGAGCATTTACTTGACCGCCACAAATGTTAGTGGCCATTTTATTCCTTTCCACCTTTAGGGTCTTCTGATGATTCATTATTACTCCTTTTCTATGTGGAATTCTTACCCCATTCTTGGGAGCATTTACTTGACCGCCACAAATGTTAGTGGCCATTTTATTCCTTTCCACCTTTAGGGTCTTCTGATGATTCATTATTACTCCTTTTCTATGTGGAATTTGGGTCGCTCTAGCCATCAAATTGACATCCATAGAAACATTAGTGCCAAACAAAATCAAATGCTTGGCTCCAACATCATAATTTTGAAATGGCTTCATCAATCTCTTCATGATTAAATTCCCCAAATATGAAATCCTAGACTTCTCCTTTTTTAGTATATTTAACACACGTGTTGGCCATTCATTGATGTTTCTCCATTCATCAACACTCTTTGAATTTCTTTGTTGTTTTCAGTATTTAATTTAATTCCATGACTATCTTTATTTAGAACACCGATCATAGTTAATAAATTAACTGTCCTCCGTAATTAGGTTTGGTGAAATTCTATTAACAATAAACAATTATTTAGTTTTACCAATTTTCAATGCATGCTCAAATGTGAGCAAGGGTTTAGGGATATCAATTCATTTCTAATGGATGGTGTAAATAAAGTATACCCTTAACCATAAAATTTAGTGACTTTAGTAAAGTATGTAGATCCCTCAAACATAAATCCACTAACTTTTATAAGTTAATATAGTCTTAACACTCACTTGTTTAAAGTATTATAGTTTAATAATGAGTAACACATTTGTAGATCCCTCAAATATAAATCCACTAACTTTTATAAGTTATTATAGTCTTAACACTCCCTTGTTTAAAGTGTTATAGTTTAATAATGAGTAACACATTTGTAATAGATTCCATTTCCATTTATGTTAGATTCCATTGGGCCTTAGTTGGTTGAAGAGTAACATTTCACTTAAATTGTACTCTTGGGATGAAGTTAAGTGCTATAAAACAATCAATACATGACATAACTTCTATAGAAAGACATTTTTACCAAGATTGCAATCTTTAAGTATTCACAATTTTAACACTTACAATGACACTTCAAAATTTTAAGCATTTTTAGGGATACATGATGGATAAATGCACAATAATATCACTAAAGAGGAGAATTGAAGTTTGTTTCTTAAACAAGAAAACTTGTGAATTAAGGGTGTATTTCACGTGAATTAGCACCTAATCATGCACACAGAGTTGTCTTTATTTTTTGACCCTTTACACGAATGAATAATTTATATAGGGTACCATTGACAGGGCCACTGAATTTGTGCAATCAGTAGGGATTTTCCCCAATGAAAGATCCCAATTAGACCTTACACTATTTGGAATAGAGAATCTATCCGATTTATGGCCTAGTAACCTTTAAATGGTTTTGCTTGTTTTTATCGGTTGTTACCCAATCCATTGCTTTGGTATTTGTAAATGAGAAAAATAAGATGCAACTAATCTAATATGAAAACTATAGAATAATTCCCAAGCTAAACTAATAAAACCGATGAGATAAACTTAGCACCAAATAATTACTACCATAAACCTTTTGTAAAAAGTTACTTAAGAAAATAAAAGTAGTAACTTAAATAACTAGTTGCATTACAAAAAGTCCAAAAATGAATAGTTGAATATAATACTATGCTTAATACTATTGACAAACAATTTGTGAGATAAACAAAATAAAACAAGTTTTGTCATACATGAGAAACGTCTACTCTGTAAAAGAAAATTCTTTTACCATTCCAAAACTTCGTAAATTAACATAAATAGTTCCACAAAATAAAACAGATGATGTAAACATAGCACCAAATATATTACTACCTTAACCTTTAGTAAAAAGTTACTTAAGAACTATAGCGTTATGCTTAAGGCTATAGACAAACAATTTGCAAGATAAACAAAATAAAATAAGTTGCTCATACATGAGACAGTTCTACACTATAAAAAAAAATGCTTATACCATTCCATAACTCAATAAATTAGTAAAAATAGTTCCACAAATTACACAATTTCATAATTGAAATCTATCTCTAAATTACTTGTCCAGTAGTGGCTTCACATTCATTAAAATTTCATAGAAATGTCTACAAATATGCACAAGAAAAAATCTCTTATACAATCAAATTCATCTTATTTATAGAAAATATGAAAGAGAGAGGAAATCAATCATCTTGATACATCTGGTTCATTTCTCCTTCTTGTCTATTGGGTTCCTCAAGTAAATTGTCATTTTCTCCTAATTAGGGAGTCGACCCTCATCTATTTGAATATCCTTCTCTACAAGACTATCCCACATGGCTTGAAAAAGCTTTACCTTTTTATTTTCTCCATCTCCTTATATATGTAGTCCATGCCTCAAAAGTTTGATTCAATGCATCTCCTTGGGAAAATGATGTTATTTAAAAGGAGTCTTATAGGATGCTATACTCTATCTCATACCTTTTTCAAACTTGTAGTAAATCTTTAAATAATGTCATTTCCCTAGAGGACTTCAACATTTTTTTGAATGATTGCTTCATTAAATTCAGATAGGGAGCTAATATCTTTTTTGCATGATCTAATATAATATTCCAGATCCTTAGATACTTGTCCATGTGGAAAGAAATTATCCTTTGGTCCAAAATATGGTAAATGATAATTATTTTCCATATACTCTATCTCATACCTTTTTCAAACTTGTAGTAAGTATTTAAATAATGTCATTTCCCTAGAGGATTTCAACAAATTTTTGAAATTTTTGAATGATTGCTTCATTAAATTCAGATAGTGAGCTAATATCTTTTTTTCATGATCTAATATAATATTCCAGATCCTTAGATACTTGTCCATGTGGAAAGAAATTATCCTTTGGTCCAAAATATGGTAAATGACAATTATTTTCCATATTTTTATAATCTACCATAATAAAGAAACATTTGTTATTTCATGTGAGATTCCCTTGGAAACATTGTGGGTTTGCATGTTTCGAGTATCTTAGTCCAAAAATGATCTCTTCAAATTCTTTAGGGGTGAAAACAATAATTCTTATGAGAATTTCATCTAGGGAGGATTGCCAGTCTTTTACTTTATCAAATTGTAATTTAGTTTGTTGATAAGCAATCTCCCATGCTTGGAAATGTTAAAATATTGTGTAACTACAAAGAATATTCTTACCCCCTTTTGTGTATAAATATAAAATATATTTATTATTGATTAGATCAATCCCCCTTTTGTGGATTGATCATGTCGGGTATTGTAAATGCCCAAATCCCCTTTTGCGGATTGGTCAAACCCTAATTGTAATAGGCTAAATAAGAAGTCGGCCCCAGAATATATTAAAGAGGCCCCATAGTATATTAAAGGTGGTTATAACCACCCAGAAGAAGAAGTCGGCCTTGCCAGTGAAGAGACACTTCCACACGTGCCATAATTATATAAATAAGAGAGGCCAGTGCCTCATTTAGACACACACTCATCTCACTCATCTAGTGCGCAAGTATTGAAGGAAGCTGCAGTTACCAGTTGCCAGAAGAAGGAAAAGAGAGAGGCACATCCTTGGGAGAGGAATTTCTATGTTGTTTGGTTCATTGTCTTGGCATTGTATTGGCTATCTATGATACGGATTATTTTCGGCACGAAATGAGAGTGGAGATATAATAAAGAAATGCACAGAGATATCGCGTATGTCCAGTAATATAACAAAAATATATCGGAGATGCAACCATAAACACAGATATACAGTAATACACGATTTCTATTAATGAAAGAAATGTACAGAGACTGTAAAAATACAGAGTGAAAGACTCGCTAGAATGGTGGCAGCTTATCTCTGAGAAG